>PVJC01046004.1:0-13471 GCA_004026665.1 Murina feae
CTATATCCGAAAGGATGTCTGGAAGGACTCCCGGAAGGTCTCCCAGTCTAATTAGCATAGTACCCTTTTATTAGTATAGATGCCACAACAAGGCAAAGCACAGAGAAACACATACCAGCTATTACATGTTTCTGCCTGGAAGGGGCATGAATGACTTTTTACTCATTTTTTTTCAACATCTAAATATGCCCTAATTCAAAAGGGTAGAAAACTATAACCCTTTAATTATGTCCAAGAAGGGAAGAAGAACCAAAAATATTGGTATTGATATTAATAATGTTTACTTTGGGTAGAGTCTTAGAATTTTTTATGAAGTTCTTGACTCTTCCCTGTAAGTATGAAACACATCCAGAGGATCTTCCATGTTGATATTAGCTTTGAGAATCATTGCTTGTTATGTCATACCCATCATGCAATCATTTCCTCTGCTGAAAATTATCTGAGCTTTGCAAAAATACATCTGATTTACAATTCAAACCCACTCGGGGAAACTTGAAAACACAGATTAAAAAAAAACAAAAGATCACAGCCCAATACATCACATTAGGCAAATATAATACACACACACATACACACACACCAGCTTTGTGGAAACAAGTAATTTTGCTAATCCCTTTTAAAATTGGAGGGAGAGAAAACCAAGTACTACTGATCAGGAATGATCACATTAACTATTTAAACTTAGACCACCAAGTTTAAGGGGGAAATAACACTGTGTGTCATGTGATTAGGGGATTTCAAATAAGCTTTTCTAAATGAGTAGGTTCTTCAGAAAGAACAGAAGTTGGTGACTGCATTTCAGAGGCATAAAAGAAAACAGCAGAAGACATGAATTCCAGCTGAAGTAGCAAAAATAAGCAATCTGCCCCCAGCCATGTGGGCTCCTTCAGCATTCTTTTCCTAGAGGCTGGAAGCAGCACCAGACCTTGGAGAGGACCACGAGTCACCAGTGATTGTTCATTTTTGTCAAGCTTTCCCAGGGAGATGTCAGTTAGATCTGAAGCCTGACAGTTCATCCTGGGCATTTTATGTCACAAAGGGTAAGACATAATCTCCAAAAGGGTTTTTTCTCTCCTAGGTCCTGGGGTTTTACCTAGAGACAAGCAAAAATCTAGGTTTCTGCAAATGCTGATCCAGATAAAGCTATAGCAAACCACCTACAGGGAATGTCTGACCAACCTTTCCTTACCACACCTATTCCTTCCCTTCACTTTCCTCAACCCAAGAGACTAATCCACTTCTTGGTTCTTCCCCTTCTTCTTCCCTCATTTCCCTCTCCCCTTTTCCAATCCTGGAACCCCTGTCTTCCTCAGATAACACTGCCCGCATCCTAACCAGGAGGTCTGGCTTCCGGCAGCAGGAACAGAGCATCTTTCACCTGCCCATCCTGATATCAGACAACGGGCAGCCTGTGCTCAGCAGCACGGGCACACTGACTATCCAGGTGTGCAGCTGTGATGACAATGGCCACGTCCTGTCCTGCAGCCCTGAGGCCTACCTGCTCCCAGTCACTCTGAGCCGGGTTGCCCTCATCGCCATTCTGGGCTGCATCTTTGTCCTCTTAGGTGAGTAAGTGGCTCCCTTCCATTCTGTGGGTCCTGCAAATGCTTACTTAGATATCACTCAGTTATTGTCCTAGCACAGCTATTCAGAACTGGTTTTCCAGACCATGCTTATTGAAAAGGTGGCAGAGTAAGGCTGAGAAAAAGTAAAGAAATTGAAGATAGTCCTTTCCTAGAGGCAAGGGACTTATCTATCAAGTGCCTATTATAGGCCAGGGCACTATTCTAAGTGCTAGGATTAATAAGATAGGTATGTCCCAGCCTTTACAGAGTTTACTTCAGAACAAAGCTGTTCATTCTGACATTACAGAACCAAAATGATCATTTTGGACAGGATATGATGATCACCTCTTCAAACCCTTTCATTTTGTGTAAGTACTAGCTAAATCACCAATTGGTAGTGATAGGCCCTAGGCCAAATGTCACCGACAGAGCCTGGACTGAAACACAGGCAGGCCCTACACTGTGCATCTTCTCCTAGATGTTCATCTCAAATTCTGGAGATGGTAAGTGTTTAACTGTAGCAGTGTTTGACTACATTCTGTGCAGTGAGAAAACCTGAAGGGGAGAGGGACAGAGTGTCCTAAGGGAACAGGAGACGGGGTAGGTGCCATTTTACACAGGATGATGAGGGAAGGCCTACCATTAAGGAGACCTTTGAACAGAGATCTGAAGAAAATAAGAGTGAAACCACATGGATATCTGGGAAAATAAGCTTCCTAGGCACGGAGGTCATCTAATAAAGAGCAGTGACTATTGGTGAAATAAAAAGATGTGTTGACAGGCCAGAGGGTGAGCATTGCTGGGGTACAGAATCCTTCCTTACTCAAGGCATACTGCAAGGCAGATAGCCAGCTCCCCTGTATATAAGGCCATTCATTAATTGTTTTTTAACTCCACACTCCAACACAAGAAATGAAACATCCAAGCCAATTATTGAAACCAAGAAAATATCTACACATATACCCCAACTCTTCTGATGGAGTTCATAGCGTACATATTTTGCTTAAAGAAAAGCAGACTTATTAGATAGTAATATTATCCACTATGAAAGAATTCCTAGCATTCTGTGAGAGAAAATAGTAAAGCCGTGGGGATTTAAATTAGAATAGATATGCAGATACTCACGTACCCCCTTGAACTCAGGTTTACCTTGACACCTAGAGACTCAGTCAGACCAAAGAAAAAAAGGCCTAACAGCAAAATATTAACACTTGATTGAATTTTAAGTAGGTCTTGGAATATGCTTCTCAAAAAATAAAAGCATTTTAAAATACAACATGTGGTTTAATTTTGTTTTTTTAGGTCAGTGCTAAATGAAGGGGGGGGGTCTATAAATAAGTAACCTTTTTAAGTCCTTGGAGCTCTGAGAATTATCATGTTTCTGGTACTTACTTGTTGGTATTGACAAAAAAACTTTCCTTCAATTCCCCAAGTGTCCATAAGGTGGCATTGGGAGTCCTTGAGTACATAATGACATAACCTAAAAGAGGCCTTTCATGAAACTGGCTCAGGAGAAATTTCCAGGCTGTTCTTAGTTCTATCTTTGGAAAATGTCTACATTTTAAGTTCACACTGGCCCAAAAAGAGTATAGAAAGACTGATTTGAAGAGGCTGATGTGGAGAGGCTCTCGTTAGAAGTGGTGTGTGAGGCACAATTTATTGTGCCTCCCAAATCCATTATGTCTTGTCTTTGAATTATACAGAATAAATATATTGTCTGGTGCTAAACTGAGCAGAGCTGTCACAAAGTCTTCAAACTTTTAGGCACTCTTATTTCTATGAATGCGCAACTCGCATTAAAAATCTGTATTAAATATCTATATATATATATAAAAGGCTAAGTGTCCGTCTGTCCATCCGTACAACTACTTCATTTACAAAGAAGCAGCACCACAGACTTGGCACTGACAAAGCATCACTCGGCTTCCCCCAAGTGGAACATAGGCCCTGCCACCACCCTGGAGCGACACCCCACCAAATCACAGCCAATGCTGGCCAAAACCCCATGGCACAAGATGTGGCCCACAGCCCAGCCCATAAACAGTTGCTGTAGGCACCAGGCAATGACGTCAACACTCAGCTTTCTCTCCCTAGCAACTAGCCTCCTTAGAGTTTCTTCAGCCCAAGAACATGACTTACTTTATAGTCAGGTGCAAAGATTTTACACTTTAACCAGAAGTTTGTGAAGCATTTTCACATGCTTCACCTCATTTGATCCGCACAGAAGTCCTGTAGTAGGTAGATAAGAGACTTGGTAGAATCCTATTTTCTTTTCATGAGCCAGAAAATGGAGGTTTAGAAAGTTTAGAAACTTAACCTGACTGAAAAGAACAAGAAATGGTGGACCTTGAAAATGACTTCAGTTTTTCTCACTGTGCAGAATATAGTCAAACACTGCTACAGTTAAATATTTTACCCTTTGTTCTCCCTGAATAATCTAGAATAACTAGGGACCCGGGTGCACAAAAATTTGTGCACTCGGGAGGTCCCTCAGCCCAGCCTATGCCCTCTCGCAGTCTGGGACCCCTCTGGGGATGTCCACCTGCTGGGGTGCCTGGGCAGCCTGGGTGAGAAGCTGAGGGGCGTTTTCATGCTGCCCACAGCCCCTTCATCTTTTGGGTCCCTACTGGGATGCCTGGGCAGTCTGGGTGAGGAGCTGAGGGGCATTTTCAGTTTGTCCACAGTTACTTCAGGTTTTGGGTCCCTACTGGGGTACCTGGCCAGCCTGGGTAAGGGACTGATAGCTGTCTGCAGGCTGGCCAAGCCCCCCACTGGGGTCCCTCATCCCACTGGGGTGTGGCCAGCCTAGGTGATGGGCTGAGGGGCATTTTTAGGCTCTCAGGCTGCCCACAGCTCCCATTGACCCAATGTCCCAGCAAGGCTGGCTGGAAGCAGGTTTCTGGGGTTTATTTCTCTTCTATAATTGATACACTGTTCCTTTAAGACGAGCCTAGGCAGGTAACGAAGCCTCCTCTCTGCTTCAGCTCGTGGCTTCTATTGAGACAATGTTGCCTTAGTAGTCCAGGCAGGACTGCTGTTTGCTTCAGCTCGAGGCTTCTATAATTGAGACAATGTTGCAAATATGTTGTTGCCTGGAGCTGGGAGAAACCCAGCGGCTGGCAAACAGTTTTACTCTGGCTGCAATGGAAGCTGCCTGTTTACTCAGCTCTGTGAGTGCCGGCCTCCATCTTGGCTAGGTTAATTTGATACAGCTGCTCTGATTGGCTGGTGGGCATGGCTTAGGCGTCCTGAAGAAATGGTCAATTTCAATATTATGCTTTTATTAGATAAGATAATGTGCTTTATGTTGATATTTACTGCTTGCTGCTGACAATTACCTGAAAGAGAAGTTGGGGTGCTTCACTGGGCTGGAAAAAGTTTAGCTAAATTAGAAAGCAGGTCTAATTAAGCATGTTTATCTATATATATAAAGCTCTCACTGGCGCCAATCACATACACGGGTTTCTATCTGTCATTGTGGATCATGAATTTGGTTGAACTTCTATTATAGAGAAAGGGTGAATAGCGATATTAAAATATTTTTTCTAATTAATTTCCTTTCAATGTGCATGAATCTGTGCAATGAGACACTAGTAATTCATACAAATGAGTAAGATTAAATTACAGTTGATTTGTCAAAACAAATACTGAATTTTGTGGACAATTAAATAAAGTAAGTTTGATTTTGCAGGATTGTTTATTTCACATCTCAAGTATGTATCTAGTTCCAAGAAAAATCTCATAGGCCCCATGTGCTTTGCCTATATAGAACCCAAAGAATAAACATCCCTAGAATTGATTATCTTCTGTTAGGGAAGCCTTTCAGCTAAATAGAACCATTTTCACCAAAATCTGATTTTGCAATACTTGTTGTTGTTTAAACCAGATTACCTAAAAAATAAATATGTAGGAATCTTTAATTTTCAAGATATGGACCAGTTCCATGAACTACCTAATTCTTCATCACCATCAGAATTCTTTCCAGCAGATACTCAAAGCCTTTTCTAATTTTCCTTCCTAGTGATTTCTTTTTTATTATTATCACTTTCTTTTTCTTATTTATTTTATTATTATTTTTAATCTTTATTGTTGAAAGTATTACAAATATTCCTTTTATTCCCCATTGACCCTGTCTAGCCCACCCCGGCCCCCTGGCCCAAGCCTTCAGCACATTATTGACTGGGTCCATGGGTTATACATATATGCATACAAGTTCTTTGGTTGATCTCTTCCCACCCACTCATCCACCCCTGCATTCCCTCTGAGATTTGACAGTCTGTTCCATGCTTCTCTGTCTCTGGATCTATTTTGTTCATCAGTTTATTTTATTCATTAGATTTCATATGAGTGAGATCATGTGATACTTGTCTTTCTTTGACTGGCTTATTTTGCTTAGCGTAATACTCTCCAGATCCCTCCATGCTGTCTCAAAGGGTAAGAAAGCCTTCTTTTTTACTGTTGCATAATATTCCATGGTGTAAATGTACCATAGCTTTTTTATTCACTCATCTACTAATGGTGAGGTGACCAGATTTAAAGCGGTACACCATTGACCGGTGGGGGGGGGGGGGGGAGGAATTTTTTTTATTTTTTTTATTTTATTTTTTAATTATTACTTAAAATATTACAAAGAGTAATCAGGACTTTTTTAAAATGGTGCGGGACGCGGGACAAATTATTAAAAAACGGGACTGTCCCGCCAACAGCGGGACGTCTGGTCATCTTAAAATGGGCATTTGAGCTGTGTTTTCTAAAATACCATCCCAGTGTCACCTGTGTGAAGGTTTTTCTGAGGCCCTTAGGAAGAATTAACTAGCCCTGCCTCTGCATTCTCTTCCCAGCACTTAAAACACTATGACAGACGTGCCTTTGTCATCAGTGTCTTTATCTCCTTAGGGTCACGTTTATAAAAGCAGTAATCATACTCTACGTTGCTTCCCCATGAACTGGCACGGTGCTTAACAAATATTTAGGTTTAGCAACTATTATCTGAATCCCACAAACAGCATGTTCACTTGGAATCCCATTTCTGCAACCCGAATCCATCCAAGTCACACCGCAGCCTCCCATGCCCAGTCCAAGCCTCCGCTTCCTTGGAGTCCTGTTAGTCCATTGCTCTGAAATCCCACACTTGTAGTCATGAGCTATATTTCTGCACATACGCCAGAGTATATAATTGTTTCCTGTGTGTACTTTCGTCATGCAAGCTCTTTGGGAAAACATTAGGTATTAACATCATTAATTGCAATTTATAAAAAGCATATTCTACATTCAAATGTTAAAAAGCATTATTATTAGTTTTTTAAGTTCATCCATTACCTCCCTGGGCATATACTCTATTTTTTCCCCCCTTGGATACACAGGGATCTTATTTTGCAGTGTTGTCAAGCTGTCCCCGTTCACTAGCTGTAACAACGCACACCAGGAAAATAATCAATAGTTCTACAGCTAAAACAACACATTCCTGGAAAACATTTTCAGTCACAGAGATAAACAGGTCAACAGGATTATCTCTCTCTCCTTTAAACCTCGGTGAACAGATCCTGGAAAAATATATATATATCTGTTGGGATAAAATTTTACCCCAACCTTCACTACACATCTAACAGTGTGGTGCTTCTTTGATAACACAATGAATTATATAAAATGCCATGTTCATTCCCTCCCTTCCACCAATATCATTGGCTCCAGAAAGGCAAAATCCTCTCTCCAACTAGCCAAAGGCTTTTTTGAGGAACTGCGTTTATTGGAAAACAGTGGTCAGGTGCTCTCTTTTCTGGAGGAAGTATAAAAAGGTGAAGGTTTTGGCTGATACTTGGCATATAAGCCTGTATGCAATTGCATTCACACGTGATGTTTACATAATAGGACCCCATTAAGTTGCTAATGTAAGAAAGCAGGGTGCCACTTACATAATAAGGTTTCCAGATTACAATAAGACAATTTACAGCCATCCTCAGAGTGGAAGCCGTGATCTGAACCTTAATGTATACTCCACGGCAGGCCACAGTGCTCTGCGCTTTGTTAACGGGATTTTACAGGCGGGAGCTGGGGATACGCACCCACACCACACGCAATTTCAAGGCGGAAGCTGGTGCAAAGAGGCTTCCCATGCAGCTTCCAGTTGAACCCCTTGGAGGAACCACAGGGTTTCATTTGCCTACACTCTCAATCCAACACGCAGAATGGGCGAGAACGAGGGGGGGGGGGGGGGGCGTGGTTTAAAACGCGCCCACGCTGTCTGCGGCCTCACGGCTGAGAGGCTGGACCTACCTGCGGGTGAATCGCGAGTCTCCGGTTAACTTCCTGCCTCTTGCCCCGGCAGTGCTGGTGCTGCTGATCCTGTCCCTGAGGAGGCACCGGAAACAGCCCTACATCATCGACGACGACGAGAACATCCACGAGAACATCGTCCGCTACGATGACGAGGGCGGCGGCGAGGAGGACACGGAGGCTTTTGACATCGCGGCCATGTGGAACCCGCGGGAGGCGCAGGCGGGCGGCGCCCCCAAGACGCGGCAGGACATGCTGCCCGAGATTGAGAGCCTCTCCCGCCACGTGCCGCAGACGTGCACCGTGAGCAGCACCGTCCACAGCTACGTGCTGGCCAAGCTCTACGAGGCCGACATGGACCTGTGGGCCCCTCCCTTCGACTCCCTCCAGACCTACATGTTCGAGGGGGACGGCTCGGTCGCGGGGTCGCTGAGCTCCCTGCAGTCAGCCACGTCAGACTCGGAGCAGAACTTCGACTTTCTGACAGACTGGGGGCCCCGCTTCCGGAAGTTGGCCGAGCTCTACGGAGCATCGGAGGGGCCGGCATCCCTGTGGTGACGGAAGCCCGTGCTCGACAAAACCCTTAGGTTCGAGGCGCAGGCTTCGCGGACCAAGTGCATCCAACCCACACGAGCAATATTGTGCTGGAGAATGAGAAGGGGATGAGCGGGGGAACAGGATTCTTTCTGGATCAGCTTTACTACTTGGTTAGAAAGAAACGCAAGGAAACCCAAGAAGAAGGGGGCAGAATCTCCAATTTTTTTTTTTTTTTTTTTTTTTAACTTTTGGGACTCTGTCTTCAAAGTCTTGGAGTCCAAGGTTAAGTGCGGCAAGCTTGGCTTTTCTTTGCCTTTCACGAAGGCCTTTGTCACTTTTCCACCACAGAGAAGCTCTGATCTTAGGGTGGCAGTTGAAAGCAGACAGAAAGCTCTATTCTCACTTTCTTTTTTATTTTGTTGTATTTTCCAATTAAGAGTTTTGCGGGCTCATCAAACTGCACAAAACAACCCACACAAACGAACATTGAAAAAATAATGGTACCCGGTGGAATTAACCTACTTGTCCTGGGATGGATGGAATTTCTTTTAGCCCTTTTAAGACAAGGAGAAGGCAGATCAGCCTTGCATAGGGGGTGGGGGTAGGGGTGGGGGGAACTGAGAAGGAAGAGGCATTGACTTTGCACGTCAGTTTAATGGCTGAACCGGGAGTTGTTGGCATTACAACCAATCGAACTCCATCAAGCTGGAGTGCTCTTGTTCTCTCAGCACTTCCACTGTGCACCTGTAAAATTGTTCAGAATGAAACCAGAAAACCTGCCTCTTTTGCACAGTAGATGTCTCTTCCATGTGCCAAATGTGAAGATTAGATGCTACAAATGAAAGCCAAATAAAAAGAAGTACCTGATAAAAGCATGGGTTAGAGGGCTTTCCTAATCTGTGTGAGGTCAATCCAAGGGATGTTTACATGCTGTAGATAACCTACTTGAACAAAAATCAGTATTATAGAGACTAGATGGATGTAAGAAAATTACATGTATAAGTTTTGTATATTTGTTAATAATTTTGGTAATAAATATGATGTACTGCATCTCAGTACCTTAGCACTTCTTTTAATAAAAGTTAAATAGAAGGGAGAGTCTATCACTATTTGTTTAATCGCTGAGCAGGTAGAAGATGCCTTGGTGATCCTGTCCTGGCCTCAGGTTCTTGGGGCAGGGGCTGATTCATAAGGCAAAGCAACAGGGAAGAAGCACAAGGCTGTGCATTCTAGCTCAGTCACTAAACAGATGAACAGCTATGATTCAAACTATCAAGCCTTTCATGAACACTATTCCCCCATCTCTGGGATGAGCAAAAGCTGGTTTGAGAACATCCACAATACAAAGGTGAATTTCACCCATATTTTTCTTTTCTTCTTTCTTACCTTATTGTTGAAAGTATTACATAAGTCCCCTTTTCCCCCCATTGAGCTCTTCCAGTCTACTCCCACCTCCCCCTAGGCCCTCATTACCTCATTATCTGTCCATAGGTTCCATATTTTTCATTTTGTGGTTGGGTTTTATGCATAGCCACCAATGAGACAAGCCACTCTGCTTATATTTCTGTTCTATTGGCAAATCAAATATGCACAAACAAATATGTACAAATGTATACCAAATATTCACAACTTATCCACACTGCATGAGCTCGCAGAAGGCTGGGACCATATATTCCTCATCTTCTCTTTCCCCACAATAGCTAACATGGTCCTTTGCATACAGTAGGTGCTTAACAAGTACATAATGGGTACATAATAATAGGGTGTTTCTTTCTTTGACATCCTATTTCTAAAAGATATTTTACACAATTTTCCTTACAATTGAGGACAAATCGTGAATAAAATAGTTTTCTGCATGTCGTGGTTATAGTAGTGGTTCTCAAGTTTTCATGTTTGTTAGAATCACTAGGAACACTTCTTAAATAATATCTTGTTGGGCCTTACCCCACTTTGACAACTCTGGTATACAGTCTCTCTCTCTCTCTCTCTCTCTCTCTCTCTCTCTCTCTCTCTCTCTCTCTAGATTATCAGCCCATTTGCACTCATACAGTGGTATTGTGAATCTCTGTACAAGTACAAAAGACAGTTTGGCAGAAATGTGTGAGAAGGCTGATGTGGGTCTGGGAGCCAGAAGGATATGCTTTATGCTTTTTACGAGGTTCACTAACAGCAGGCCAATTCTTATCTTCAACTTTAACATACTAACCCTTTCCTCCCATGAAAGGGAGTTCTCTTACATCCTCTTTAAAGGTAAAATGTGATGTAAAAATAAACTTAGAAAAGCAAAACCTTGAACTGGAGTCCAAACTAGGGGCTCTAAAAAATAAGTTATTTGAATGTGGGCAAATTAACCCCTATAACATTCTCCCTTTCTGTCACTAGCCCTGAGGATAATGTTGTGACCATTCCACTTTGTGTTGCACTGTTGGGGAGCACACGAGACTTGGTTGGAAAATTTGTAAGGACATTCTGAGTAAAGGAAAGTGTGTGGAAGGTTGCCAGGCCTGTTCATCAGAATTCCAACTTAGGGGAGACTTAGGGGAGTGTCAAAGGTGGCGCCCCTAATTATTCCTTGACCTTTCCAAACAAGCCTGTGCAGACCCATAGGTGTTCACTGGAATCCTTATGCTTAATCCCTGGATGCCCTTGCCTACAGGACAATGTGCTAGTAAACACGTGTGTCCTCTCAAGATTATTCACCCTACTGATTGTATCTGAAAGATAAACTTTATCTCAAACTGCTGTTACACTAAAAGGCTAATGAGGCAGGCCATTCAGGCTGCCTGGTTGCTATAGCCGGCCCCTTTCACAGCATTGTGTGGAAGTAATCCATTCATCAGGTGCTTAGGCTCTGCTGGCCAGCCCCAGCATTACCTGTGCTAAAAATTGAGAACAGCTGTTATCCTAACCACAGGGGGTATCATGCCCCACATCTTGCAAGTGTGGTACCCATGATACTGGGCATGAAGTGATTAAACAAACCTCCTGGAGCTTCCAGTCCCCTAGAGAACATTTAATGGTGTAATATAGGAAGTGTGAGAGAACACAGAATAGGAGAACCATTTCAGCTCACATTCAACTGAAAAAGACTCTTCCCTCCAAATGAGTTTTTAAATTCTCTTTCCAGTGCCATGGTTTACCACAAACACAGGTCCCTCTGAAAAGCAAACACCATCCCCAACCAGAGAGAATGCAGAGTGTGTGATCAAGTTAGGCCAGAGAGCTGTGAAATTACTCAGCCATTCCTCCAATAACAGGCAAAGCAGCTAGCCTATAACATACATGCTTGAGGGAAGCAGCAGAATCTTTGGAAATCAATTAAGACTCTACCTAAAACTGCATGCTGAACAAGAACACAAGCAAAGATAAAAATTAGCAACGAATTTTCTGAATCAAAAAAAAGTAGACTATTGCAAAGTAGACTTTGGCTTCTAGCAAAGGCAAATTAGAGTGGCTCACACAAGAAAGAATCTATAAATCCTGAAAACAAAATTCAAACAAACCCAAATCAGTGCAAGCACGTTGCTTAAAGGGTGTTACTACTAGTCTGGTTCTAGTGACCCAGAACCAGACCCTGATATCAGAATTCACAGTATGTCCTTTATAGTTCTGGGACTGCATGAACATATACACTTTAGAAGTAGTTCTTTTTTCAGATGGTCTCATTCTCAAATTTATTTGCCATCTCCAAAAGAGAGTTAAAGAACTTTCAAGATACTTTTATGTATAAATACCTGAATTTGGGAGGCTTCTGCTTGAATCTAAAGATCAAGGTTCTGCTATATAGAGTGGACAAAATTAGATCAAGAAATCCTATTTCTTCTGTTTCTTGAGATTTATGTTGTGCCAAAACCATAAGTACTGAATTTATAGTATATTAGTCCTATACGATAAAAGGCTAATATGCAAATCAATGGAACGGTAGAATGACCAGTCACTATGATGCACACTGACCACCAGGGGGTAGACACTCAATAGAGTAGCTGCCCCCTGAATTTCAGTGCACTTCCACATGGGGAGCGCTGCTGAGCCAGAGCCAGGCTTAAGACTGGCAAGCGCAGTGACGGTGGCAGGAGCCTCTCCCACCTTTGTGACAGTGCTAAGGATGTCCGACTGCCAGCTTAGACCCACTCCCCACAGGGAGTGGGCCCAAGCCATCAGTCAGACATTCCCTGAGGGCTCCTGGGCTGCAAGAGGGCACAGGCCTGGATGAGGGAGTCCCCTGAGTGCATGGATTTCGTGCACCAGACCTCTAGTTAAATATAACAACCCAAAACAATTTTTCTTAAATATTTCTTCCTGTGTCAGGAAACTGGCAAATACTGCCCCATGTGTTGGTCATACTCTTGGTTTTGTAAGGACTATCAGATGGCTGATGATAAGGGGGTTTCTTCCATTTTAATACTTTAGCTACTGTGGTCACCTTCCTGGTACCCATGATGACAAGAGCTACTGCCTATCACAGAAAGCCTGAGGCCACTTCTCTGGGAGTATTAACTCTCAAAAGCCACTAAAACTACCTAAAAACCTTTTCTAATTTTTCAGAAGAACTGGGTCCTACATTTTCTTTTATTATTTCCATTTCTCCTCCTTCCTCCCTATCACCTGTTTTGTTACTATTGCTGCATAAAAAGACATTTCAGGAGGAGAAACAAGATGGCAGCATAGGGTAGACACCGTAAATGCAGCCGTGAACAACTATTTCAGAAAAACCACGAAAAGAACACACGGACACCACTCGCACCCACAGGAAGGCTGGCTGAGTGAAAATCCTACAACTAGAGAAGAGTCTGAGACTCAGAGGAGCGGCAGAAGCAAAGTACAGAGGTACGGAGGCGCGTGCACGGGCTCGGGGAAGGGCTGGCGCCGGGGGACGCGGTTCTTTTCCAAAACGGAGAGAGCCACAAGTCCCCAGCGGCTCTGAACTCCAGTTCCAAGCGAGTTTCTAAGGACCCAGACACCCAGAGAAGGGGGACTGACTGGCACCAGGAGGAAATCCAAAGCGGGTTTCTCTCAGCGTTGCTTGCAGCAATTACTGTGGGACACAGAGACCTGGTATCTCTCAGCGCAGGGCTGAAAAGCGCCATAGCTATTTG
>PVJC01046005.1:0-13479 GCA_004026665.1 Murina feae
GAGAAACGGTTAATTTCAATATTATGCTTTTATTAGTTAAGATGTTTTAGGGGGCTGGTGAAGAATTTCAATTAAATACCTAGATTGACAGCATACTTAATTTTTTAAAAAAACAGAGAGCATTATTTACATTGGACTTCTGAAGTACTAAAGGAAGCCATAAAGGAGATATGGAAAATATTGAAGGGAAAAAATAATAAAGGCAATAGGGGTGTGCAGAAAGAGAAAGATACAGATTATAAAAATGGTTAAAAGTATAAATAACAGAACTTAATAATTTATTGTATATTCGTTAGACAAATAATTTCTAAATTTAATTGGCTCAGATTATCGTATTGCTCTGACATTCTAGATGCCAACATGGACGAAAGCTAAAATAGTTCTTCAAACTGTCTAAGAAAATTGAAAACTGCCTGAGAGCATGAGAAAACAATTTTGTCAGATTGGTTTGAAATTGCTTTTTCTCTTGATACTGGTGCAATTTTTAGGAATGTTTTTTTCTATCCTGTCTATTGATATTTGGCTCCTGTGGCTTTACATAATGATAAAAATCTATACAGGACTGAACATTCTCCAATCTTGAGGAGTAAGAGTGTTATGTACTCTACTGTAGAAAACAATAGATGGATATTCTCATCCTGATGTATTTTCAATAGATTTTAAAATCATGACTGACTCGAGATAACAAATTCATCTGGGGCCCAATACCATATATCTCACAAATCATGTATTCATTTTATTTTGTCTCTAACTTTCTGATCTCAGTAATGATTCAAAAAATCCCTCTGAAAGGAAATGGGAGACAGGCAGTTGAGATAATGAAAAGATAGTGAATATATAGAAAAATAAGAACAAACGCTGCAAATTCCAGAAAAAAAAATCATAAAGGAAGATATATCACATTGATACAGCACATGCAGGGATGTGCTTAGCATTTCCATGAAGATATGACTGATCTAAATGACTAAATTCAATTTTGTAAGCAATCAAAATGTATATATTTTTTATACTGCTAATTTAGTATGTCTATAATATGAGTCTAAAACAATGGTTCTCAATGTGCAGTCTCCAGACCATCAGTATTAGCATAATCTGGAAACTTATTTGAAATGGAAATTCTCAGGGCCCAAATCAAGATTTAATGAATTAGAAATGCTCAGGGTGAAGCTGAAAATTCTTTGTTTTAACATGCTCTGTACATGATTCTGATACTTAGCGCCTATGACAACTACTGACTGGTAAAGCAGAGAGTATGTGGTTCTATCAGATAGGTTCTGGTGATCAATCAAATTATCCATATCACTTTGAGCATGCTTCTTAAAACTCCTGGTCTCAATTTCTTTATAGAGTAAAAAAGTTGGATTAAGTTATCTCTAAGGTCTTCTGTCACAAAATGTTCTAGAGATTTGTCAAATATAGGCACTTGAATAGTTCTAAGACCCTCTTTATTCAGCCCTCTCTCCACTAATCCTGTCACTTCTCTGAATGCATTGCTTAGTAATCTTTCATTTTCAAGGGGCTTCTTTGCCACTTTAACATGCCTGTATGTTCCCACCTTAGGGAGTTCACTTCACAAAACATTTCTCAAATGAACAAGATTAATTAATTAATTAATTAATTAATTAATGTATATAGCCATAATAACATGTAATATTTATGTAATTCAAAATGATATTAAATTGTATCAATTTTGTTAATGTAGATATACTTAGGCTTTTAAACTGGCCACTTATGATGACTTATTTAATCCAACTCTATCTTAGTCTCTGAGATAGTTGTTAATGTAGTAGTTCTATTAATGGAGTATTAACACTCATTAAAATTTTCATTGCTTTCAGGGGTATCGAATGATAAATTAAATGCTAAAAAGCAATGAATAATGTTGCATAAATGTTACTAAATCACATATAATTACTAGATTGCTCATATTTACCCTCTTCCTTCCTTCTTTCCTTTCTGCCTTCAGTCCTTCCTTTCTTTGCTCCTTTTATTTCTTCACAAAATGTTTGAGGTCCTTTTGTGCTATGCCCATCATTGTACTATATGCTTGTAAGGAAGGGGTAATCAAGCAGGCATATACTTTGCCCAAATGCGACTACAATGCACACATGTGTTTTGCCAGAACATCTTACATGCTGAGGGCTCCAAATTTCAATTTCTCTCTGATCATCTATTTACTGACTACTTATTTGTCTGATAGATGTTTTATTCAAACTTTGCCAAAATTAAAAATATATTCACAGACCTATGTGTTTTGTGTTTTGGGGGATGTGTGTTGTGGTCTTCCCATGTCCACTTACCTGCTCTCTTGGCCCCTAATCCTTGGATTCCCTCTTGATGCTTTTTGTTTTGTCATACTCTACATACAATCAGATAGCAAATCTGTTCTTTAGAATCATTACTCCAAACTCTGCTTTCATTTTCACATGATTTTATACCTGTGTGCATATTTCTGTCCAAATTTTCTTTCTATAAGGACACTGGGTATATTCTACAGGAGTCCATGCTTCTCCAGTATGACCTCATCTTAATTAATTATATCTGCAGTGAACTTATTTCAAAAAGAAGGTAATGTTCTATAATACTGGAGCTTAGGACTTTGACATACGACATTTTGGTGGAGCACAATTAAGCTCATAACAGAAACAGAAATTAATTTGATTGTTTATAATTGAGATAGTCTTTCTCCTGAACTCACCAGTGTATCTGGACCCCAGCAAGAGGGATCCCTGTACTGGATGTTGTGCTTCTGCAGGCCCCAATGTGGCCCCATCCTGGCCTTACCTTTCCCTACAGTATATGAAAATCATGTAGCAAAGGGGATGTGCCCTCCTCCCATCCCTTTTACAATGCTCTGTGTGCCTGGCACTCTGGATTTCTCTGGTCACATGGCCCCAGACCTGCTCCAGAAATTGCACCAGTTTCATCTCCAAGTTTGAGAGCAAACCACAGTCCACTGGGCATGAGTGACAGAGAACCTTTGTCCTTCAGGAAAGCAGGGGTGGAGTGAGAAATGGAAGATGGGAAAGGCAATCCCTCTCTCTGCCATTATTTCGGATGTGGAACTTAAAGAAGGCCAACTAATTCTAAATTAGGATTTCCCTTTAAGGAGTTTATGAAGCTATATTTTTCAAGATTGATGGGAAGTTATTTATTTAACAGGTTTGTCTTTTTTGTGTGAAAATTGTTTATGATGGTTGATATTGATATTTGGGTGCATTAAAAATAAAAGGAGAATCTTATTATTTAAGGTTCATAAAAAAAAACTATTATCCATGGGCTACATCCAGGCCCCCATCAATTTTTGGAAATAAACTTTTCTTGTAACTCAGCCAAACTAATTAATTTACATATAGCTTATGGCAGGTCTGAGTAGCTGCAACAGAAGTCCTGTGGCTCATAGTTCTAAATTATTTACTATCTGGCCCTTTACAAGAAAACAAAACAAAACAGAACAGAACAGCCAGATGACTTTTCATGTGTGAGACAGAGGAAATAACCAGAAAGCAAATCCCATGAGAAAACATGAAAGGGAGTTTGAAAAACACATATGAAGTGATAAGTCCATCACTCAAAATAGCAAGTAGACTAAAGAGTTGGCTGAAATAGATATGTAGATATGTAGATTTGGTGGTGGGAAAATAGTCCTAAACACATACACACACTTACTCATGAAACTATTACTCATGAAACTTTCTCAGGTAGCAAAGTAGCAGGATCATTAATAGCTAATCTTGACATTCAGCATTCTTATGGACATTATTTATATACATATCTAACCCAATCATAAAAATGTTTACACATAATGAATACAAATTTATAAGTTATTCATAAGATATTCTAAGAATTTTTATTTTGGTAAATGGGACTCACATGACAAGTCTCTTATGGCATTTATCTTCCAATACTGTGTCATAGTTCTAATTTTTCTATTCTAGGCACTAGACTAGAAAGTCCATCGGGCAGAGGCCTTGATCATAATTACCTTTATTTCTACTACATTTTTCAGGTAATGTGTGTTCAATAAATGTTCATGGTTTAATTGATAATGTGTAGGCAAATAAATGAAAATACTTCCAAGATCCATTAGGTTTTAAACCCATTGCAAATTTTTTTGAAATTGCCAAAATAAAGTTTTTATGACATTTACTATACTGGCAGTTCTTTTTAAAAAATATGTTCTTTATTGATTTTAGAGAGAGAGATAAAGGGAGAGATAGAGAGAGAAACATCGATGAGATAGATACATCAGCGGCCCCCTGCACACCCCCACTTGGGATTGAGTCCACAACCTGACAGGGAAATAGAACCTGTAACCTCTAGGTACACAGGATGACACTCAACCAACTGAGCCACACCAGCCAGGGCAACTAGCAGTCTTCATACATTATCCTACCAACAAGATTTGAAACTTTTGAGTCTGTTACATTAGTCAAGAATTTAGATTTAATATCATTTTATTCTGGTATCTCTAGTTTATTTACAGATGACAACTAAAAAGTTGTAGCTTGCCAAGGGATAAAACTTATAAAAGGGCAGAAGGGATGTAGTCTCATTTCTTTATTTTCTCCTTAGTTTCCATTGCCCTAGGAGCTGTATCGGTAAAGATATTGCTATGACAAATGTCTGCTATCTTGCTTGCCATGGCTTCTTCTATTATTTTTATGGTTTCCCATCTTACATTTAAGTCCTTTATCCATTTTGAGTTTATTTTTGTGTATTGTGTAAATTTGTGGTCTAATTTCATTTTTTTTTTTGCATGTATCTGTCCAATTTTCCCAATACTTTTTATTGAAGAGACTGTCTTGACTCCATTGTATGTTCTTGCTTCCTTTGTCAAATATTAATTGAGCATAATGGCTTGGGTCAATTTTTGGGTTCTCTGTTCTGTTCCATTGGCTATATATCTGTTCTTGTGCCAGTATCAGGCAGTTTTGAGAACCGTGACTTTGCAGTATAACTTGACATCTGGTATAGTGATTCCTCCAACTTTGTTTTTCTTTCTCAAAATAGCTGAAGTTTTTCAGGGTTGTTTTTCATTCCAGATGAATTTTTGGAGAATTTGTTCTAGGACTTTGAAGTATGCTATTAGTATTGTAATGGGGATTGCATTGAATTTATAAATTGCTTTGGGGCATATGGCCATTTTAATGGTGTTGATTCTACCAATCTAGAACAAAGTATATTCTTCCATTTGTTTATGTCTTCCTCTATTTCTCTTTTCAGTGTCCTATAATTTTGTGAGTACAGGTCCTTTACCTCCTTGGTTAAATTTATTCATTGGTATCTTAATTGTTTGGTTGCAATGGTAAATGGGATTTTTTTTTCCATTTCTCTTTCTTTGAATTCATTATTGGTGTATAAAAAAGCCATAGATTTCTCTCCACCAAAATAAAAGGCTCTGCACAGTAAAAGAAATCAACAACAAAATAAGAAAGCTCACTGCATGGGAGGACATATTTGCCAATGTTATCTCTGATAAGGGTTTAATCTCCAAAATTTACAAGAAACTCATACAACTTAACGAAAGAAAGATAAACAATCCAAAAAAAAAAAAATGGGCAAAGGACCTAAATAGACACTTTTCTAAAGAGGATACACAGAAGGCTGAGAGGCATACGAAAACTTGGTCAAAGTCACTAATCATCCAAGAGATGCAAATCTAAACGACAATGAGGTATCATCTCACACCTGTCAGAATGTGGCTGTCATCAACAAATGACAAGTGCTGGCGAGGATGCAGAGAAAAAACAACATTCTTGCACTATTGGTGGCAATTCAAACTGTTGCAGCCACTGTGGAAAAGAGTATGGCATTTCCTCAAACAATTAAAAATGAAACTTTCATTTGACCCAGAAATCCCATTTCTAGGAATATATCCCAAGAAAGCAGAAACACTAATCAGAAAGGATATATGCACTCCTATGTTCATAGTAGCACAATTCACCATAGCTAAGATTTGGAAACAGCCTAAATGCCCATCAGCAGATGAACGGATTATAAAACTGTGGTACATCTACACATGGAATACTATGCTGCTGTAAAAAAGAAGGAATTCTTACCATTTGCAACAACATGGATGGAACTGGAGAGCATTATGCTAAGCAAAGTATTCCAGATAGAGAAAGATAAATATCACATGATCTCACTCATTTGTGGAATATAATGAACAACATAAACTGATGAAACAAAAACCACACAGTAACAGAGTCATTGAAGCATGGAACAGACTGTACAACCTAAGAGGGTAGGTGGGGGGAGAGGGGTTAGAGATCAACCAAAATAATTGTATACATGCATATGATCATAACTATGCATTATACAATCAGAGGGGGTTAGGGTATGGGCATGTACTGGGGGTGTAGGGGAGGCCAGGGAGAGGTTAAGGGGTGAAAAAGGAGACTTATGTAATACTTTAATCAATAAAGAATTTAAGTAAATAAAAAAAGCAGAAGGGAGAGAATATAATTTGATTGACTTATTTGTTTGCTATTAAGTACAAGTTAACTGTTAGCAAAGAAACATTTACCTAATATATCAGAACATGTTTTTTTTAAATTATCAAGAAAATCTAGTGTTATTTACAACAAATGCCATAATATTCATTTAATAGTTATTTTTCTCCTTTTGATAGTCTTTATTGCTCTTCTGTTTGAACATTTTCTTTTAGATTCTTGTTTTGAAACATCTCTCCTTTTGAGCATAACACAAGAGTACCTCTGTATGCCAGCAGTGTGAATTTTACTAAATTTTTTTCTAAAATTTGCATAGTATGTTCCAGTTTATGAAACTTGCTCACATTTACTGATTTATTTAAACTCACAAAATGAGGAGAGTGTGGCTCAGAGGAAAAGTAATCAAAGCAGCATTATGCAAGAACAGACAGCTATTAAATCGTGATTCTGTGTGAGTCCCCCATCATTCAGTTTCATGGTTCCTTTCAGTACAACAATGGCTTTCAAAAACTTGGAAGATAATTTCTGTTTTATTTTAAAAATGATTGGTCATGTTTTTGCATTTTCTAATTTTTATTTATGTATTAATATTCAAGTTTATATTTGTTTTTCCCATCTGTTGTTAGGATGGTGAAAGCACTTATGCATTTTATATGACAAAAAGTAATCCAGGCACTAACTGAGTAATAAAGAAGTAGATAAGTGTCAAGCATGTTTTGAATAATAATTATATTTGGGATACAATTTATATGGGATATGAGTCTATTTTAAGATTACCAGTATAATATTTACTTTCAGGTCAAACAATCTGCAAATAGTTTATGAATAAATATTTTCATTAATGCATTTTTAAATAATATATAGTATACTAGAGGCCCAATGAATAACATTCATGCACTCAGGGTGAGGGTCCCTCAGCCGGGCCTACACCGTTTTGCAGTCCAGGACCTCTCAGGGGATGTCTGACTTATGGCTTAGGCCCACTCCCAGTGGGGAGCATCTGTCCTCCTGGTAGTTAGTGCACATTATCGCAACTGGATGTTCTGCCATTTGGTCTATTTGCATTTTACCCTGTTATTGTATAGGATTATATAAGATAATGCTTGAAAAATTCACTAGAAATGGCCTGAATGTCAAGATAATTTAAGATTTAGTTTAAACTTAAAAAATACCTTAATTTTAACATTTGGCTCAAATTTATTATATTATTTTGTTTGTTTATTTTAATTATACATGAAACTTTATTAGTTAACTTAAAAATACTTAATTCTGCCCAAGGGTTCTGGAAAGATTACCAAAACATAAAGCCTTATAACTAAATTGCAATTGAGAGATTAAAGTCTAAAATATAGAGTATATTTTTAGATATTTCTGAAATCTTATTGGACTTTATTCCATTTTGCCAAATCAAATCTTAATAAATAATTGATCAAGACAGCAATGTCTGATCTAATTTTTTGTTTAAATATTTGTCTCAATTGAATAAAATAAAAAATCATCATTCATTACATGAAATATTATTCAGATTAAGTAATCCTTAAAACTTAATATTTGACTAGCACATTCCAAATAAAGTTTGTTTAATTAGTGGGATCTGCATACAGGCCTTCTGCATACAGGCCTTCTGTTATTATATACTTTCAAAGATAAAGAGAATGACTGTTAGAGAAACTATGTGACTAATCTAGAAAATATAATTGCAACTAACATTGGCATGCACAGTGACTATACTATAAATCTTATGAATCAAATGGCATCTTAGACTTCACATACTTTTCAGGCATCTAATATGTATAAATACTCTATTTTCCCCCCTATAATCTCTGGATTTTGGTAGAGATGAGCAATCTATTCAAGCAATAAGAATCTCCTGACGGAAATGTCAGTAAACACTGAGCAATATCCTCCTCAGGAAAACTCAATACTGACCTTCATTAAATTAGCTGATGGCAAGTTACTTTATTTTTCCAGACCTAACTTTCTTCATTTGCAAATAATCTGAGGCTTGAGAGGGATCAATGATTTTACATTTTCTTTGTCTGGCAAATTTACAGGAAACTCAAATACATCAAATCAGTAAAACCCTTTTCTGCTCTAGTGCAAGTAGGGATGAAGGCTTATCTCACACCCCTGTTCACCACCAGTGCAGACCTTCCCAAATTCATCTGTCTCTTGATGCAGTCATGCTGGGGGCTAGTTTTGCAATTTCTACAAGGCTCATGCAGACATACTTGACAAAACCTTTCCTCACCCTCATTCTCTGAGCCTCTTGGCTCCAGATCTGGGGCTTTCTTTGAACACTAATTCATGAACAAACTTTTGGTCAAACTTCAGCCCCTTAAATAGAGCAGGGAAGCCACTGAATCCGTCCTTCTGCTTCCTTCCCTCACAGGAACTTCCCGTACTGCCCTCATCCAAACAGCCTCTTAGAAACAATTTCATGAGAGGGGAAAATCAATTCCTTTGATATCACAATGTAGCCTGTGAAGCGATACACCCCATAGTTAGTCTCTCCTTCCTCGATCCACTCTGTTATTCTCTCACTGCTGCTTACAAGAATGATGTTCTCTAAGAGATTAATAATACTTAATGCACATAATAATACTTTGCTTTGGACTTTATGTTTGGGGGAACCAAAACTAAGGAAAAATGCTGAGCCATTTTACAAGTCCAAGTTATTTCTCTCTAACAACACCTATGGGAGGGTACAACTCCTAATTACACATTAACTCAATTTCCATAATTAACAACATACTACAACATACTAACAAAATAACCTAATATATAATTAACATATGTCTCTTTAATTTTAGTCTTTATCCCTTCACTAGGAGATAAAGTCTATGAAGCCAGAGAATTTGGTCAGTTTTTTTTACTCCTGTACATTCAGTGCCATTAACCATTCTCATTCTCCTATGCTGGCTGTAAATTTGATAGATTCAATGAGAACATAATATATATTCTTTTGCTATTAACTCCATGACTAAATATGTGATTTAATCAAGAGAAATCCAGGTGCAAATGTTGGGAATCACAGACATCTATGTCAGTGAGTTAAAAATGATTAAAACATGTCTTCAGAACTGGTCACCCCTAAGCTAATTACTAAATGTTATTTTTAACACTTCATTATTTTCAATCCTGAGGGAGAAATGTTGTTTTTTTTTTATTTCTAAATCAAAACATAAAAAATGAAAAATATTCAAAGTTACAAATAAATTTTATTTGTGCTGTCAAGCAATAGACTCGTATGCTGTAGTTATAATAGGATATTTGAAAAATAAATTAGCTTAACTGAATACTCCCTTGCTTCTAAAATAGTAATTTTATGTGTGCAGGTCATAATGCAAGATAATATACTTTAGACATATCTGTGAGGTTAGAATAATTTAGAACACAAAATATTTTTTGGATTTCATAGCAAAAGTATTTTAAAGGCACTTAATTCAATGTGAACTGTTTGGAATTGTATGATTAATCCCCATGGAGTATGTTATCTAGGGAAATATGCTGCAGATAAAATGAACTAAATAGAATGTTTCACCTTTTCCCTCATCCAATTATGTTAGGTGTCCAATTAGAGTTTTACTTGGTGTTTTGGTAACTAAATCTTGAATTAAACTGCCCTTATTAAAAATGTGTGGACTGACAGAGTTATTCAGGTAATTCTTAATGGAATCCCTGCTATGTGTCAAGTATTGGATCTCTTGCTTCAAGGAACCCAATCTAGGAAAACAGAAAACTTCAGCTAATGCATATCCAACACAGGAGGGGTATGGAATGGGAGAGTGCATCTATAGGGAAAAGTTTCCCACTGCTGCTTAAATACTCCAGTGTATCGTCTCCTTTGATGTATTTCAGCATCTTATTCAGAGTAAAATCCAAAGTTCTTTGATGGCTCACATATTACTATATCATCTGGCTCCTCTTTACTTCTTGGATTTTTCTTACAATCAGTTACCTTGTCTATAATTACCTGGCAAGACCAATCTTTACAGATCTTCCTGTTGTTCTTCAAACGTTCCAGACCTTCTCCCACCCGAAAGACCTTGAAGGCCATCTCCTAAAGAGCCACATCTACCGGCACTCACCTCTGCAAGCATTCTCCGAAATGTTAGCTTCTCAAGATGCTATCCCAACCGACTTTTAAAAATTAAACCAACCTTTACACACTCTCTGGTACTCTCTTGCGCCTCTAACGTATTATGTCCCGACCCGCAGGACATGCAACGTGGGGACTTCTGCGACGGTTCCTGCAAGGGAATGAAAGGATAGGAGACGCGAAGAAATGGAGGCAAGACAGGGTTCTGATCAAGCCTCAAAATTTTATTTGTCCAGCAGGTCAATATATACTTTAGGAGATGGGGGTGAGTAAGGGGGTTCATGGGAATTAGCCTATCTGCAGACTCTGGAATGGCAGTCGTTACTTCAGGGCAGAAGATATCTTATCGGGTTATAGCAGGCTCTGGAAGGGCAGTCGTTACTTCAGGGCAAAAGATGTCTTATCTCTGGCTGTAGGTCACAGGTCTGGTGACTAGAAGGTTTTACTAACTTTTTAAGTTAGTTTTGTATAAATCAATCTCTTTTATGGTTACAGTATTATATACTTCTTATATATTTTACTTATTGTGTTATCTTTTATCCCCAGTAGAATTTAAACTTTATGAACCAGGGGATTTTGTCTCCTGTGTTTCCTGACATATCTCTATTGATTTGAAAGGTTTATGGCACAAAAAAAGAGTATTTGATAGACAGTCATTGAATAAATAAATGTGGAATGTAAATAATGTGAATCCCAAATTTTTGACTAAATAATGAATAAAAGAACGCAAAAGTTTCTGAGCTGTATTTGAAGTAAGAGTCTTCTCACAGCAGAGAAAACAAAAAGCCTGGGTGAAATTGGGGAGGAAAGCAGAACTTTGATAAATAGTTGCCTTTACAGATAATAGTCATCCTAATTAAGTGGGAGGGTTAAAGTTCAGGTCTCTGCTTATAACCTTGCTGCAATGTAGAGGTTGATTCTGAGGGGAGGAAGTTGAGAGATAAGAAGACCAGGTACGTTCAGGAATCAGGCATGAGATCCTGAAACAGTGCTGGAGTGGAAAGGGAGATTTGAACAGTCTTGCAGAGTAACTGACAATTGAAATCGTCTGTGCAAAGCTGTGATCACAGACACTTTACCTTGGCAGAACTTGATTCCTTTTTGCAGCCCATGCAGAACTCGTTGTGGAATGCTCAACTTCTTCATAAAGAAAATAGTCCTGGCATGGGCAGAAACTAATATTAATGCTCGAGCAACTCTATAGATTCTGATTCATTGCTCAAAATGGAAATTTTAGGAGCTTGAATAGAGTCCACACCAGGGAAGGAAGTCTTTATATACTGAATGATTTCCTTTTTCTTTCAATATTGAGGAAACTTTGCAAAGCAAGATGAGAGATACTGTAGAGTCCTAACACTTAATCTCATCCAGTCAAAACCTTTACCTTCTTTTAGGATGAGATAGAGCATAGGAGGATACAACAACCAATACAAATCTAAGACATAAACAAATAGTCCTGTGAGTCTTTTTTTGGTCATTCCCCTTACTGAGGGTTGGGCCTATGGTGACTTACAAGCCCGCAAAATAAAATATCATATATTTCTACTTTATTCAGAAACTCACAATATAGCCAATATGTTGAGTGTTCTTTCTAGTATGTAGATATCATTGAGAAAAAATATGGATAGTGATTGAATGATTAAATGTTTTCAGCTATAATTTAAAAGTAAGGAAGGCTAAAATAGAATATTTTTATAAATTTTAGAATAAGAAATTGAAGATGCTAGATTTTCTATATCTACAAAATCCAAGAAGACAATAGGGTCTGAGTGATCCAGATATCCTGAGGCCCCTTGGAGTTCCGCAGTCTGGACAAATGTCTGTATGTCTATGGTCAGAGTCCCAGCAAATCACTCACTGAACACATTATTTACATGGACTCTACAGTCAACTATGTTAGAAAAAAAAAAACGCACGTGCTCCATTTCTCTCTGGAGATTTATAACATACATTAAACATTAAAATTTCTGAGACAATCATAGAAGAAAAGCAGAACAAAGAAAAAAAACGTTAACCTCATTACATTTGTTTAAAGTTTTCCAAATTTACTTGGCAATGGAGCCCCTTTGTCATGTAACCTGTTGTCATTCCAAGAAACCTGCGGGAACATTATGCCCTGGGTTACTATCTGAACCAGGGTCTTCTTTATTTTTGCATTTGTAACATTGTCTCCCAGGGCTGGGGAGCCTTCTTTCTGCCAAGGGCCGTTTGGATATTTATAACATCATCCACAGCCATACAAAACTATCAACTTAAAAGTTAGCCTGCTATATTTGGTCAAACATTTAATTAACTCTCTCCTAATGTCTTGGCAGAGTCAAACCAAATGATTTTCCACCCCTTATAGAGCCCGCAGGCCAGATATCCCTAATCCCTATCTGAACTTCCATAAGAAAATACCATAGACTGAGTGCCTTATAAGCAACAGATACTTATTTCTCACAGTTCTGGGGCTGGGAAGTGGGAGATTGGGGTGCCAGCAAGGTTAGGTGAGGGCCCACTTCTGGGTTACAGATTTTTCATTATATCCTTACATGGCTGACAGGGTGAGGGAGCTCTCTGGATTCTTTATAAGGAAGCTAATCAACTCGCAAAGGCCCTAACTCCTAACATCACCTTGGTTAGTACGTTTTCAATATATGAATTTGAGGTAACACAAACATTCGGACTCTAGCAAGCATCTTTCACACGTGTGGCGTGAATACCTACTTTCTCAAATATCTCATACTAGAGGCCCGGTGCACGAAATTCGTGCACGGAGTGGGGGTGGTGGGTGGTGGTGGTGTCCCATAGACCAACCTGCACCCTTTCCAATCAGGGACCCTTTGAGGGATGTCCGACTGCCCATTTAGGCCCGATCCCACCGTTGGGATCGGGCCTAAACGGGCAGTCGACGTCCCTTTCATAATCCAGGACTGCTGG
>PVJC01046006.1:0-13477 GCA_004026665.1 Murina feae
AAGAAAGAAAGAAAGAAAGAAAGAAAGAAAGAAAGAAAGAAAGAAAGAAAGAAAGAAAGAAAGAAAGAAAGAAAGAAAGAAAGTGTCCACAGTAAATTCTCCCCTCCAGGCAAGCAAAAAAGGAAGGCATAGAGTTGTTCATGCCCTTTTTGCAAAAGAGGAGCAAGGCTCGTTATTTTTATACTTTCTAAAGTTGCTCCTGGCTTCCCTGAGCAGGCTTCTCTGCAGCACTAGACTTGCTTAGATGGCAAACATGTCAGAGGTTTTTAAATCTTTTTAAAAGAGCGCCCCAGGGCTCTCCTTCACAGAGCAGGCTGAACCACAGGCCCCTGACTGTGCTTCCTCAGTGGGAATGCAGCTCTAGTCACAACCAGACTTCTCCGTGAGGGGCTAGGTCCAACTTTAACCACTTCCTGTCCTACCGGGCAAGAAACGGTCCATGGGCCAAAAGGGAATAAAAGTCCTGAAGCTAGAGAGGGAGTGAGATGGTCTTTACCTTCTTCTCTAATTTGAGGATTTGATTTAGAAGGAAGAGGTTTCATCTTCTCTCTATTTTCCATCTGTGGCCTCACTGGACTAGATTTCTCAATTGTCCTTTGAACTCATTCACTGGAAACATTTTGTAGTGGGACCAGTGACTGTAGGCCTTTCTGCTTAACACAATCATAATGACCGGTCAGGAACTTTACACGCCCAGCCTCAAATAATACCCACAGAATTCATGTTGATAGCGGGGAAAATAAAATGGAGGGAGTATTGTTAAGTGAGTCGCTTAAAACAGAGCCAGGATGCTAATTGGGAAAGGGAGGCCCGTGCACACCTGTGGCTCAGTTTCAGAGCTACTAACCTGCTACTAAACCCAGCTCAGGGCTACGCCATGAGCATCTTTGAACAACTGCGACATGGCCATATGCAGACTTTACTTCTTTCCTTGTGGTTTTTACTTCCCTCCTCTGCAAATTGGAACCAACCAATCCCTGTTAACCTAGCAAGGGAGGCTCCATTTGCATGGAAGAATTTCACTTGTGTTTTTGCCTTTGTAAACCTGGCTTTTCTTTGTTCTCTTTATGTTGGTACCTGAATCTGTGCCTCCAGAATCAGTTTCCCTTTTTTGCACAACTGAGTGCTTGCTTTGTTCTTTATTACAGCCTGAAACCTCTTCTCTCTTTAGCAATATTAAATACATAGGATTGTCTTTATTTTATAGATAAGGGAATTGAGGCTCAGAAGCTAAATGCAATTGATTTGCCCAAGGTCACAAGGCTAATAATAGTATAAAGTGGGTTGGAACCCAACTTTTCTACTACAAAATCCATACTCTTTACAACACCCCAAACTATTTTTCCAAATTTGGACTATGGATTATAACTCTGTCATGCAGTTATACTTAATACTAGAGGCTTGGTGCACAAAATTCATGCATTGTGGGGGGAGGGTGTCTCTCAGCCCAGCCTGCCTCCTCTCACTGTCTGGGAACCTTCAGGGAATGTCCTACTGATGGCTTAGGCCTGCTCCTAAGCCACTTTGGCCTCCCTCTACAGGAGGCAACCTGGCTGATCCAGGGAAGGTGCTGTCCCCATCACCCCACTGTTGCTGCCACTGCTGGCCATCACAGCCACCAAGGTATTTTCATCAACACAGACTCTAATCCCTTCATCACGAAAAAATGACAACTTTCTCTAGGCATTTTCAAGATGTCTCTTTCATAGGCTATGGCATTTCTTTCTTTATTTCTTTTTTCCTCACCTGAGGATATTTTTCCATTGATTTTTAGAGAGCGTGGAAGAGAGAGGGAAAGACAGAAACATCACTGTGTGAGGGACACTTCTATTGGTTGCCTCCTGCATGAGCCCTGACGTGGGCCCTGCCCAGGGGGAGCCTGCAACCTAGGTACATGCCCTTAACCAGAATCGAACCCGGACCCTGCGGTTGGCAGGCCAAGGCTCTATTCACTGAGCCAAACTGGCTAGGGCAGGATATGACATTTCTTAGACCCTCCAGCAGTGAACCTTCATTTTTTCCCTCCAGGAGTGTGGTGGAAAAACCCTAGATCACCTTCTTGGATTCTTGTTAGGCAAGTTACCAAGAATGCTGTGAGTAGTGTACTGGGAGCTTAGCCAATGCGCAATCAGAAAAGGTGTTTCCTCTGCAGCTCATGCACAGAAGCAGGACTGCCAGCGAGGGCCTGCTCTCAGCCTCAGCAGTAGTGAGCAGGTCCTCTCTGCTCTCCCCTCTCCTCTCTGGGCCTGCCTTCGGCCTTGGTGGCTTGGGCAGGCCCCCCTGTCTCCATCTCCACTATGGGCCTCACCTGCATTCACAGCCTCCTCCTGACCTGTCATGACTGTTATGGTGTTCCGGCTAATTTTCATATTCTCTCTCCCTCTCTCTCTCTATTCTAAAAGACATTTTTCTTAGAATCTGTGATATCAGGAGTCTTCTAAAATATTTATTCAGAGATCTGAAGGCATTTTACTTGCTTAGAAAATAGATTTAGGAAACTAATAGTTAAGAACTGAGAGAAGAGACATTTTTGAGCTTTCAAATTCTCTTTTTTTTTAAATATATTTTTATTGATTTCAGAGAGGAAGGGAGAGGGAGAGATAGAAACCTCAGTGATGAGAGGGGGCCTTCTGCACACCCCCTACTGAGGTTCAAGCTGCAACCCTGGCATGTGGCCTTGGCTGGACTCACACTGGGACCCTTCAGTCCACAAGCCAATGCTCTGTCCACAGAGCCAAATCAGCTAGGGTGAGATTCCCAGTTCTTAAGAGAATCTTTCTTATGGCTCCTATAGCTTCTATATATAATGTGCCCACCTTTGCTACTGCATGTACTGTATAGGAGCTGGTGGTAGAAACACAATAGATACCAGATTCTCAATATATTTGTTGGTGAGTTATCTAGTGTGTCTAGTCTACTTGTACTCTTAAATATGTTTTGAATCTATCCATATATGTTCTTCATCAGATAGAAGTGAGCTAGATAGAAAAATTAGCTTAATTTTCAACACATTTTGAATTAATAGACTGGATATGTACAATGTTTATATTAATAGAAAATATAGTATGATTTTATCCTTCATCTGCTCTCCCATAATTCACAGTCTGTTTTTATTTATACTGTACACTATTTGCCTTAGTTCACTAGGTATCACACAGCTAATTTGGTATGATTTGATGGTACTTTTCCAATAATAAATTGCATTATTGGAAGAAGAAAACATCACCCTAAACTAATAGTTACTTTGGTTAAAATGCAAAATAGCTAAATGAATATACACATAACCAGCAATAATAATTTTTGTACCACCACAAATTATTTCTTTGATTTCCCTTATCTAAATGGCATTTTAAGAAATCTATTTCAGAATAAACAGTTGAGTTGATGACAATAGGAAATATTTCTAAGATATCCTATATTCACCAGATTTACTGTGAATGTAGTGAAGATTATATGAATAATACATTATATGTTAAAAGGGAACAAATATGCAAATTCAATAAGGCTTACTCTATGTTTATATCTTTTTATCCAAATTAAGGAAAGTATGTTATGACTATATGAACAGCAACAATTGTGGAAAAGCCACACATTCTAGTATCCTCTCATTTACCATAATACCAGTTCAACTATTCAAGAGGTGATATAAAATTTATCTAAGTTTTTAGTTTTCTTATTTTGGTTTTGTAACCAATGTTTACACAGGTTTTTTTTTTACTTATTAGAAGGCGGTCTAATATGCTACACACACACACACACACACACACACAATGTTGAAACTGATGACACTTCACTTCTATTTTCTAATATTTTCTAGTCAGATTTCTAAACTTAAGCAAAGACTAAATTAAAGACTGTGAGTACTTAAAGGATTATTTTGGAGTTGAATTAATCATATATCTCTGTCACACATTAGTAAGTAGTACAGAGAGTGAGCTTTAATGACTTAGGAGCTTACTTATTTGAGAATCTTGATTTCCTAAAACTCCATTGACAAGCTGACAATTTACTGAAAACATGTTAGACTAATTACACTTTCCTTCCCAACATTCATCTCTACTCGTTTTTAATGGAAGTACTTTTAAAATGCTACTAATATAGATCCTTGAATTTGCATAATTTCTTTTTCTTTTTTTTTACATCTGTGTTTCAAAATTAGGGATAAACTTTCAGCATGTATAATCACACATGTTTCACATGACATGTATAATCATGAGAGAAACGCATCTATTCATCAATAATTCATTCAACAATATCCAATGAGAGCATATAATCTATATATATAAAAGCCTAAGTGACCCTTTGACTGGTAGCTATGATGTGCACTGACCACCAGGGGGCAGACACTCAATGCACGGGCATGGAAACATGGAAAAGACTGGTGAGTCTCAGAGGGAAATGGGGAGGACAGGAAGAGATTAACCAAAGATCTTATATGCATACTAGAGGCCTGGTGCACAAATTCTTACACTGGCTGGTTTTGGTCCAATCCCCACAGGCCAGGTTGAGGGACCCCACTGGTGCATAAATCCATGCACTGAGGCTCTAGTGTGTATATAATAGCAATAAGGCAGATGAAATTTGTATAGCTAGGAGTTTATATTACAGCAAAGGAGATAATTAAACTTGTCATTATAATCTTGGTAGGTAAAAGTTATAGCAAGCAATTACTATATTAATTGTCCCTACATGAACAATTGTACAAACATCTATCCATTACCTCTGTATCCCATGATTCTCCTAAAAGTTGAGGGAAAATTTCAATAACTGTAATACTTGAAAAAGTAAGAATGATAAAGCTGGGAAATTGCATCATTAATCCTACCACTACTTTTAAAAAATAAAACATTTTTAAACTAGATTAAAAAAAAACATTTTAAGTAGAAAACAACGTAAAGTATAACTCTATCAGAGAAGATACTATTGTGGTTTTATTTAATGATTCATACCTAGCTCAGTGCCTGTTACTGAATAAGGGTTAGTTAATACTTTTGAAACAGTAAATGGATACAACAACAACAACAAAAAACTAGTGATATATACTGAAATTTCTCTACTTCCATGTCTCAGTTCTATTGTGTTTGATGTAATGTAACTTTTCTGCATTATTATTGCGGGTTCAAGTTACCATGATTTGAATACCTAATATGTCATTAAAATTGTGCCCTTATGAGAAGTTGCAATATCACATATGAGTAAACAGGGCTTATAGAAGTTAAATAATGCACCAAAAGTCACATATGCAATAAAGGTCAGAGATGAGATACAGACTCTCATCTGTCAGACTCATCCTCATCTCATTTAACATGACCTACTAGCTTCCCATGACATAAAGTTACTTCAGCTAAGGTGATAGCTGAATTCTTTCTACCCATATGTTATTTTATGACTCAGTGAAAATAAATCTGCTTAGCAGTGGCTGTCTCTATATAAGCTGTTGAAAATGTTATTACCATCAGAAGTCAGAAATGAAAAATACCTGTCACAACACATTTCCTTGCTAGAGGACATAACACTTAGTCTAAATGCCAAGGGTTGTTCTCTGGCAGAGCAGGCTGGGCACCTGGATGCAGCACTATATCTTATTTTGCAGAAAATAACCTTTCAAAGAAGAATAAATGCTTCTCAATGATGACATGAACTCTCTCACAAATAAATTCACCGCAATTTGTCAAGCTTAAATTAACACTGGGAGGTGTACTGTTCTTTCCAGAGGGACTGAAAGTCCTTCCTTTGAGACAATTTTATTCTCTTCTGAGACATTTCAAAGTTAATAAGCATACACTACCATAAGAATCTACCTAAGGACCTATATTATGTTAGACTACAGGCCTGGTGTACGAATTCGTGCATGGGATTGGGCCTGAAACTGCAGTCCAATGCTGTCTGCAGCTCCTACCTGTTGCTCCCACTTATTCCGACCCCAATATGCCTGCCGTGGGCTCTCGCCCAGTCAATTGCCAGCCCTGAGCCCTGCATCTGGCGCACTCCCAAAGAAAGTGGCCTGCAGGATCAGGTGGAAACTGGCTCTCTGACATTCCCCAAGAGGTCCAGGAATGCGAGAAGGTGCAGGCCAGGCTGAGGGACCCCACCAGTGCACAATTGGGCTGGGTAGGGACCATGCGAGGGAGGGCTCCAGGGTATGTCCGGCCTATCTTGCTCAGTCCTGATTGGCTGGACCCCAGCATCAAGCTAATCTACTGGTTGGAGCATCTGCCCCCTAGTGGTCAGTGCAAGTCAAAGCTATTGATCTACCAGTTGACTGCCCTCTGGTGGTCAGCGCACATCATAATGACTGGTCGACCAGTTGATTGTCTGCCCCCTGATGGTAAGTGCATGTCATAGCAAGTGGTTGAGTATCCTTAACATATCATTAGCATATTACACTTTGATTGGTTGTTCAGTTGTTCTGCCTTGTGGTCTATTTGCATATTACCTTTTTATTATATAGGATATTTTGAATGCTTTTTTTTTCTTAAAAGGAAATAATATATAAGACTTAGAGCTTACTATTGAGCAATAGAAGTACTTTGGAATATAAAACAGAAGACACAATACTTAATAAAATATTTAATTTTAGGGAAATTAGAGTAAATACATTGGGGATGCCTTTAAACAGAGAAACTAAGAAAAAACTGCACATTGGATGTGTATATTCTGCTGTCATTTGGAGGGAGTCCAACCTTTTATGGTAGAGAGTTTTAGACTGAAATACCTAAGACTTGGTTCAACAACGATCTAGCTATGTGAACTTAGATATGCACTCTTTCTTCTCACTCATTAATACATAGATTATATAAAAATTTATTGAAAACTTACAATAGGCCATGCATTATCCTAGGCACTGGATATATTGGAGTAAATAAAATATGTATGGTCCCTGGCTATATGGAGTTAGCAATGGTCAAGTAAATAAGTAAAAAATCAATAATCTACCTGTCTCTCTAATAACACCCCAAAATTCTTTCCCCTCTCTCTGCTTTGATAGGTGATAGATAGATACACATATACACATTTACATGTGTATATGTGCATGTGCATTTAACATTTGAAATAAGCACCAGAAATATAAAAATGCAGATTAATACAAACATCATTTGAAAGAAATAATCTGCTCAAATAATTTACCAGATGGAAGGAAGAAATTCAAGGAAACCAAATCTTTTGAGAAACAGTTTGTGAGACCACATAGTAGCTGCCACCTGCAATCCATTCTTTAACCATATAGCCAGAAAGAAGTAAAATAGACTTTCATTTACTGTATCTGAAGGAATTATACATTGTAAAGTACATGCAAAAATGTTTACTATTCTCAGAACTGGGGTTCTTCCCCACACTTTCATTCATTTCACTGTGTTTTTGTCTTGTTGTTATGCTCCTCAGGATTCCCTGTGAAACTGGCAAAATTAATAGGACTTGGAACTTGTCTGTGGGAACATCAGAGAAGGAGCAGATGATGTGACTATGTTTTATTTTGCAACCAAAGCATAGAAAGAGAAGTAGCTAAAGAAGGAAAGAGCTCTCACTAGCTATACAGCTATACAACTAGCGAGAGAAACAAGGTCACCAGCTGACTTTCCTGGGCAAGTGGTAAAAGGAAATAAAAGAAAAACCAGAGTCGGGACTCATGACAAGTCCTTGGGACGGGGAGAAATCTGAGTGGGTTTCAAAAGGACCGTGATCAGCAGTGCTAAATGTGTCTACTAATCTCTACTCTTTAGTTGCTGTGAGGCACAAATAAAATGTAGGAAAATGTCCAACATAACAATTAATACATACTAAGTTAACAATAAATGGTAATCCATATCCCTTAACATAAATTTTTTAAATTGTGGCTGCGTATAAAGTATTTTCCTTCAGCAGATGGTGATTGGCAATGTCAAATATTTTCAAAAGAAAGACAGAAGCATTCAAATGATTTAGCAATTGCAATTGTTAATGATCAACTTTAGCACCAGAATAGTTTTAGAAGCAAAATTGCTGTATGTTGAGGAGTGAATTTGTGGTAAGGATACTAATGCAGTAAAGGAAGCCTGAAGCTGTAAAACTCCCAGAAGAAAACAGGGAAGAAGCATCTTGACATTGGCATTAGCAAGAATTTCTTGGATATAACACCAGAATTTATTGGCTATGTGGCACAAAATAAAAACTAGACAAAGAAGACTACATCAAGCTAAAAGGCTTTGACACAACAAAGGCAACTGTGAGAAAGCAACTATGAAAGGAGAGAAAGTATTTCCAATCATATAAAGAGTTAATATTCAAAATATATTTTAAAAATTCCTAGAACACAATACCAAGAAAACAAAAATAAAATCAATAACTTCATTTAAAAAGGAAGAAAAGACTTGAATAAAGAAACTTTCAAAAAAGACAGACAAATGGTCAACGGATATACAAAACGGTGTTCAACATCACGCAAATCAAAATCACAGTGTCATATTACCTTTTATCTGTTAGGATGACTATTAGTTAAAAAGACAAAAGATAACAATGTTGGCAATGTTGTGGAGAAAAAAGAGAACCCTTGTACATTGTTGGTAGGAATGCAAATTGGTACAGCCATTATGGTATCAGCTATTAAGAATTGCAACCTCAGTCTAATGTTTTTGACTCCAAACCTACCATTGTTTGTATGAGCACTGTATTTTTAACTATAGTAATGAAAATGTCAGATTATCTCAAGCAGTTTCTCTACAAAACAAACTAGACTATATTTTACCCTTTCAATTTAAATTTATAGCATTGTTTTTAACTAGTTATTTATTGACAATAAATTGTGATGCAAGTCAGTCAGAGAAAGGTGTCACATGATCTCACTCATGTGGAATCTAATGAACAACGACAAAAAAAATAAACTGTGATAGTAAAATATGTTTTAGTTTTTAAAAATTATAATTTCAGAATACAGTAAGAAAACATACGATTGATTGTCATTTCTATATGCTTAGTATCATGCTTAGTATCATCCATAGGTATTTTAAGTGAAAAGCTCATGGCCAAAGATAGATAAAGAAGATGTGATGATCAGTAGTTAAGCTCTTCAATTGAAATTATTTTTCTCCCCTTTTCTTTAGGACAAGATTTTTCCGGATTCACGACCTAAGTAAAAAAACTACTAATAAAATAAAAACTACTAATAAAATAAAAACTACTAATAAAATAAAATAAGTCTGCCTTTATAAAATCTAGGAAGAGACCAGATGCCTATTTGGTACAGCACTAGCAAGGCGCAATTCCTCAAATGTGCACATGAACAATAAAACCAATGAAGTGTAGCTATTGGCAGTTACTACAAAATGTGCCTGCTTAAAATAAACCAAAACACCCTCTCCTCCCAGCCACAAACCTGAACACATTTGCATATGTGAGGGTGGCTATATTCACAAGGAAGAACATTGAGATAAAAAATAAATGAGTAAATAAATAAAATAAGTGATTCATTGTCACTTCCCTCTTACAGTTTAATACAATTGTAGCATAGATTGTAATCCCCAAAGGTTATCTTTATGAAAATGCACAGCTCATCCAAAGGCACATCATTAACACCAATCAGGAAAGCATTTAGCTAGTCCAGACAGAATTAATATTATTCAGGGACAGGATTGCAAAATAATGGGTGATAAACTATGCTTGAGTAAAATTGAAAACAACTGGGCACAAGAATCATAAATAACTCATTTGGAAGAAGGGACCACTTGATGAATGGGAGGGATACAGACTGCTCATTTTGTGTCTTGATAATTCTATGCACAACATTACTTGCTCCAACTCCTTCATTCTCCTGATGACAAAGTTGAAGTCAAAAAGAACATTTTCTTCAAGGTCACAGGCACTATCAGAGCTTTTGAACTAAGTTTTTCTAATTTTTCTTTTTAGTGTTGCTTATTGCTGCCTGCCAGCAGAAGGTTAATGAAAGTCTATTTCAACTGGGTACTTAAACCCAAATTTTCTGCTTAAATAGAAAAAGGGTTTAATAAAAAAAAAAATGCAAGTTTGACTACATTTTTCTGAACATTTTGAAACTTGCGGTTGGAAAATGGGACATACTACACATTCAACTACCCAGGAAAATACAATTTTTATGCAAGTTCCAATTGTGCAAAGTCATTCTTTAATCCTCGCCCCCCCTTTCTTCTCATCTACCTTTTTGTTCATATTATTTCGCATGGGGAAACTTGAGTTTCGGAGATATGCTATTTACAATTATAGAAGGCAAAGGATGTGCAGAATAATAGACATCTGTTGTTTTGCTTCTCCACATCTATTTTTCCTCCTAGCAAAAAGCATACTATGCTATTTAGTTAGGGGAGCTGCTCTTGTATGACATTATGTCACTTGAAAAGTGATCAATCATAGTATTCAATACCTTTGGCTACAGAAATTCTTTCAGTAATAGCTACATGGGCACAACTTATTTAAAGTGTTCTCTGAAGTTTTTCAAGAAATAGTGGAGAAAAGGACATTCTCATACTGCAGGTGTTGCTAATGTGTGTAGAGATATTTCTCACTTTCCAAGCATTCCATTTTTTTCCATATGGAAAGAGACAGCTTGAGAATCAAACTACAAGGGGAAAGACAAGAGATAAATCTAATCTAATAAAAGAGTAATATGCAAATTAACCATCACCACAAGATACCTATGCCCACCAGCCAAGCATCGCCCACCAGAAAATCGGAGCAGATGTATGCAAATTAACTCAGCCAAGATGGCAGCTGGCAGTCACTGAGCTAGAGCAAACAGGAGGCTTCCCTTGCACCAGCAATGGAGTTGAAACTGCCTGCCTAGGCTGGTCGGGCCTCTGTTCAAGGCAAGAATGTTTCAATTATAGAAGATAAATAAATCCCAGAACCTGATTCCAGCCAGCCTTGCTGGGACGTTGGGTCAATGGGAGTTGTGGGCAGCCTGAAAACGGACCTCAGCTCCTCACCCAGGTTGGCCAGGCACCCCAGTAGAGACCTGAACCCTTCAGGGACTGTGGGCAGCCTGAAAACAGCCCTCAGCCCCTCACCCAGGCTGGCCACACTCCCATGGGGTGAGGGTCCCCACTGGGGGGCTTGGCCAGGCTGCAAACAGCCATCAGCCCCTCACCCAGGCTGGCCAGGCATGCCAGCAGGTGGACATCCCCTGAGGGGTACCAAACTGCAAAAGACAGGCCAAGCTGAGGGACCTCCCTGAATGCACAAATTTTTTGTGCACCAGGCCCCTAGTAACAAATAAAACAAAACAAACAAAAACACCCAATCATGAGGGCATTCTTTGAGTTCCTGCATTCAGCCACATATGAAACCTGGTGGATTTATTCTGAACTCTTTAGGGAGGACAATAAATTTCCTTCAAATGCTAAGTATTGGAGTTGAGCTTTTATTACTTTCAAGCAAAGAAAGACCAGATAAATACCGGCAGTAAAACTAATGATTTAAATGATGAAAAGCCACAGTGGTTTTCCTGTAATAAGTTTATCAAACTTGCACTTTAAACTCTTCAAAGGCAGGATGTCTTTGACCACTACAATGCTTGCTTTCCTGACACTGATACCAGTTATTGCAAGTTTTACTGCTTTATTGTTCTTATCTCTCTAAAAGTTTGCTAATAAATTCTTAGAGAAAAGTATCCATCCCAAGAATTTCCTTCATTGTTTCAGCTGTTGGACAGGCAAAGCTACTGCTTGAAAGGAGTCAGAAGACTTGAACCCTAGGTCACGTGGATTGGCAAGAAGCCAATTCTGCTAGGCCAATGCAAACAGCAGCCTTTTCAAGGACACGGCTGAATCCAAGAACCCATCTTTCTGCTCAGAGAGTATATTTTATATTCTTGACTAAGCCTATGTTTCACTTGCTATGCTTGCTGAAGTCCTTGGGTTGCTGGGAGTTAAGTGTTCTTTGAAATCTGGTCTGCAAATCAGAAATCTTAGGAATGAAAGTCAGTTCTAGTGTCCCCTCTGCCCTGACCCACATTCTACAGAGTGCATTCCTTTACCATAGTATACATTCAAATGGCATGTTTAAATTTGTGTCATTGAGAACATATAATTTGGGGAGCTAAAATACTGTGTATTTTGAATATGAATAATAATGATGCCCATTAACATGTATATAGCACTTTGCTTAGTCAAAGAATGTTTATACATGTTACCTCATTGTATTCTCATGAAAAAAAAGTGTGCAGGAAAACTGATGACTAGGATGAAAAGTTTCCATGACTTTTCACAAGTAAGTGAATAAAGGAGTGAAAAATAGAAAAACACTCACAGAAGAACAAGTCCGTTCATGTATGCTTTCAATCATGCTTTCTTCCATCCACAAATTTTTCAACAGAATGCTGGTTTTCATTCAGTTTTGCTTTTTATATAAATCAATCTATCACTGATATAGTAGCAATAACACTTTAAAAAAGTCTTGATTTCCAAACTTTGAGGACAAGAACTTTTTTTAAATTAATCATTTGGTGGGTACTGCTCTTCTCATAATTTAAGTCTTAATCTGTCTCAGAACGAAACCTACTTTCCAGGTCAGGAGAGAAGATTCATTTCTATAATTTCCAAGCTTTTATGTATGAAATGGATCCAGAACAGTACCATTATTCATTTTAATTTCATGTCTGAATGTTAACAGGCACTGTTTTCAATGGTGGTCTCATCTATTTACTTCTTTCCCATCTTTTCCAATTTTGCAGAGGTTTCTTTAGAAACTTCCATCTCTCTGATATAAAGACTTTGGTATAATTTCCTATGCAAACTTTACCTATGTTTTCAGTTACTTTTGATTAGATGTTTCTTTATAAAGTAAACTAGGGGCCCGGTGCACAAAATTTGTGCATGGGGGGAGGTTGGGGGTCCCTCAGCCCAGCCTGCCCACTCTCACAGTCTGGAACCCCTCAGTGGATGTCCTATGATGGCCCCAGTCTGCCAGGCGCCTTTTGTGTGTGTGTGTGTGTGTGTGTGTGTGTGTGTGGCCACTGGGGACCTGGCCCCAGCCGCATCTGAGGCTCGGAGCAGTCCTCCTGTGTGTGTCTACCTACTGGGGGCCTGCCCCCAGGCACATCGTCGAGGCTTGGAGCAGGCACCCCCTCTATGTTGATCTCTCAGACTCTTGCTCTCCCCTGCATGTTGTTCTCTTTTTTGAGCTGTGACCAGGGCTGGGTGCTGCCTGCCTCCCAAGCTTGCCTACTGCCCATCTTCCTCCAGCCACCAGAAAGCAAGGAAAACCCAGCCTCGTGGTCAGGCCAGCCTTTTCCTGCTCCCTGATCCCCGGAAGGGACCTGGGGAGCCACCAAGCAGGCCCCCAGCCCCCAAGAGCTTGCTTTCCTGCTCCCCAGTGCCTCCCAAAATGCCTGGGGAGCTGCCAAGCAGGCCGCTGACTCTTTCCCACTCACCGGTCCCCTGCTGCCTTCCTTTCCCACTCCCTAGTGCTGCCAAGCTGTCTGGGCATCCACCAAGCAGGACCCAGGCCCCTGCAGCCTTGCTTTCCTGCTCCC
>PVJC01046007.1:0-13472 GCA_004026665.1 Murina feae
AAAGGGAGTGGACTGACAATTTTCGGGGGTTAAGGGTGTTGGGGATGCGTGAAGAGACTGGACAATAATTGTACACCTATGGATGAGGACAATGGGGGGGGGCAAGGTCAGAGGTTGGGGTGGGAATTGGGAGGAGGGGAGCTATGGGGGAAAAAAGAGGAACAACTGTAATAATCTGAACAATAAAAATAAATTAAAATAAATAAATAAATAAATAAATAAAATAAGTAAGCGGGTTAAAGAATGACATTTCTGAGGTTATACTTGACCAGAGACCTGAATGGAAGTATGCCAGGGGATATTGGAAGGAAGGGCGCCCCAGACAGGAGAAAAGGAAGAACAAAGTCACTGGAGTATCAATATTCTTGGCATGTTTGCAGGGAATAGCAAAGTCTAGGGGCTGGAACTAATTTTGGGTAGGGGTGGGTGCAGTAGGGAATTAGGTCCGAGTGGTAGCCAAAGGACACTTTATCCAGAAACTTTAGATGAATGGAAACTATTCAACTGTGAATTCTAATTTTTTTAAGGCAAATACTCTTTTTATTATATGAAGGTGTTTACCTTGAGAAGATGAAAAAAGAGATTCTTCATCATTTCTACCATCCATAGCAAGTATTCAAGTTTATATGCTCTACCATTTATTTATTCAGTCAACACTTATTAAGCATCCACTATATTCTAGATCCAGATGTTAGAGTGATGGAAAGGAAAAGGTAGATTTCTGTCTTCCAAGAGCCATTGTATGACATACACACCGAAACGGTGATCAGGGTGACAAAAGCATCTTGCATTAATGTCCACACATTTTTCCCCCAGAAGGTGGTTTCCAGATATGGTAGCTGGAAGCCTGCCACTCACTGACATGTTGCTATAAATTTTTAAATTAAATATTAAATACTAGAAATGAAATCAGTGTGATAATAGATCTGTCTTACTACTGTTTCAGAAGAGTTTAAGAGCATTTAATTTCCATGTCGTATCCATTAAAAATGCATGATGTCATGTCATCTGGGGAGCAATCTGTTTCATAATTTGAAGTAGAACCAACAAAACATGATTCAAACGGGAAGCGAAGATGACAGGGTACAGAATAACATGAAGCAGTACACATACATCTAGCATGAACCTTTCTGGGATTAAGTGACCCGACAGAGAACGGAGTTTAATGGAAACAAATCAGAGAACCAAATCACATTTCTTTTTCCTCCAAGAGTGAGATGTGTAAATCAGGATGAAATAAAGTTAATGTGATACGCAGCAAACATTTTTAGTGTTGGTTTCCTCTGTACTGAAACGAGGAAAGCAGAGCATAAGGAAGGCCAAGTGAGGCGACTGCATAATGAGCTGTGGGATTAAAGAAGACACAGATCTGTGGATGGCCTCTGCCTCTGCAGTCACAAGTGCTGCTGGCCAGCTGGCATCCGACCTGCCCAAGGCTCTTTCATGTGCTGCACTACAGAACGAGAGCGGAGAGCTGTGGATATGCTCTCTTTCTCCAATAGTCACTCCCTTTCTCTTCCATCTTCTTCCAACTTTTTTACATCTGTACTCCCTTATTTCATATGGGTCATGAAAGGTGGTTACGTGTTATGGCTACAGAGTACTATATTACATTTCTAGGGGAGAGAAAGGCTATACATTAAGCTGCCAAATCAAATCCTTGCCAAAATGGTCCAAGCTAATGAGAAGGTCTGTAAAATACAGCTAAATAGATGAGATGTGGAGAACAAGGAATACCAGGGAGAGTCAGCAAATGGAATCACCGGGTCACTGGCTCTCTTCCTGGCATTTCTTCTGTGTGATCTTTGTTGAAGTATTTGAGAATTTAAGCCTAGATATGTTAATGTTTTAAGAATTCCTATACATTTTAATCAGGAGCTAGGTCAAGTATTATTTAAGCTAAAGGAACTATCATAATGTTTTGTAGAATATAATTGGTCCATAAATAGCTGCTTCATGAAGGAGCTACCCTATGACAAAAAACAGATGGACAAATAGATGAACTTCTCAAACTGCAGGAGTGAGAAGTAAAGACAGGTTTATCACTTGAGTCTAGTTCCTGCCTTTTCTCATCGCTGCACAGGGGAAATTCTAGTAAATTTAGAATTCTACAGACATTCTGATATTATTTCATTGTAGTGGTCTCAACACTGTGTCAATTGATTCCTTGACTGACTAATATACATCAACTCATTTTAATTTCTAATTTAGTCTTTTCTCTCTTTCTGCAGTTTTTCAAAGTTTTATTTTATATGCAGCTGCTTTGGAGTCAAACAACAAAGAATTTTAGATATCATAGCTCTTTGAGGCTTTAGACCCTTTTCAGAGATTTTCCCATTTTGCAGCTGAAAGCCAGTGACTGTGAGGATCCCTAGACCAGAAATCCTTAGAAGTGCCTGGTCAGAACATTAAATAAAAAAAATGAATTTATTGTATATAGTTCATATAACTGGTGGTCAGAAATAAGGCAAAAATCAATTCCTTATAATTTTTTTGACATATTTTCCATGCATAGTCATTAAAAAGCATAAAGAGTTTTTGTGGTGATCAAAACTGGTGAAATTTTGTATTTTTAAACTGTTATTTCTTTAATAAAACCAATCATAATGACTAAGAGAATAGAAAATATTCAAGTTTAAAAGAAGCAAATATTCTACATTACCAAGCCAAAAACATTGCTATGGAAGTTATAAATCCATTCATTTTAGATGTAGGTAATGGTAATTGCTTAGGCTTTGCCAGCACATCAGTAGCAAATAATAGTCAGACAGATAAAATTAAACCTCAGCTGAATTCCTCTTTCCTCAGGTTATCTTCCTCTATATAATATGCCCATCATTAAGAAGAAATTAACTAAATATCTAAATGTACATAGAATTATTCTGTGGTACCTATATTCTCTTTGTTCAATAAACTGAGTGGACAAGAAAGGAATGCAACCGGTTACATCATTTTGTACAACCCAGTGAAAGCTTTAGTGTTGATTTTTGGGTTTAATTTAATTCTTGGTTGGTTGTTTTTATGGCATTCATTATGAGGAATTGTGTGTAACTGGGAATTAGTGGTAAGATGGAATAGTCCAAAGACAGGAGGATGGGAAACAAAGGGAACAAGAAAGAAAATCAGAATTATGCTTCATGTGATGTGTTTTGGAGCTCAGCACAGAATGTTGTGGGGTCACCTCTTGGAGTCAGGAATGGCATCCACAGAGAAAATGTGTCTGAGTCCGAGTAGGGGAGAGGAGTGTTTACTAGGCACACTGGGGTGAGGATGGGGAGATTGTTACATGTAGTCAGCAACACTCTTCAAGACCCAGAGTGCGTGAACAAAATCACCTGAGGAAGTGCAGGCAGGTGGGCCCCAGGAGAGTGTTCAGGACCATTGCGAGATGAAACTAAGTTATGTTGTAGCTTTCATAGACTGTGCCAGAGACTTTGGAATGTACGATGTAGGTAATAAGAAAAGCCACTGAAGAGTTTTGTGCCAGACACAAGAGTGAAGTGCTTATGACGTCATAAGACACTCATTTTAGAAAGATCACTTTTAAAAAAAGATATATTTTTATTGATTTCAGAGAGAGGGGAGAGAGAGAGAGAGAGAGAGAGAGAGAGAGAGAGAGAGGGAACGAGAAAGAGAGAGAGAAAGAGAGCGAGAGAGAGAAACATCAATGATGAGAATCATTGATCCATTGATCAGCTTCCTTCATACCCCTTACTGGGGATTGAGCCTACAACCTAGGCATGTGCCCTAACCAGGAATCAAATTGTGACCTCCTGATTCATAGGCTGATGCTTAATACTGAGCCATAGAGGCTGGGCTAGAAAGATCACTTTTAAGGTTGTGTAGAGGATTTAAGCAGGGCTGTCCTGAAGATGGGACCAATCACTGTTAGTCAGCATAAGCTAGATTCTGATGTGGTAACAACCAATGCTTAAATCTTATTGGCTTAGTGCAACCAAAGGATATCTCCCACTCTTTCTGTATGCCCCACTAAGGTCAGTAAGGGTTCTGTTCCACATCACTCAGAGACTTATGCTACATCAGGTTTTGGCTGCACCATCTGGAACACATGGCATTTTTAATCACAACAGCCTGGAAAGAGGCAACTACAGGGTTGTGCCCTGGCTCTTTTATGCATCAGGATGAAATTGACCCATGCCATTTCTTCTTGTGGTCACAACCAGTTACATGACTCTGCCTAACCACAGGAAGCCGGGGGATGGGGGAAAGCAGATGGAATGCTTGCTGAGCATTCCAGTCTCTGTCACACTAGGTTCAGCTAAGGGAGCAGTCAGCAGTGAGTGGTCTTAGAGTGGTGAAGACAACAAATGACCAAGGTAATTCAGTGGGGAGTGAGAGAGGAGCAAAAAAGGATGATGTGATTATTGGGTAAGTACTAAGTGGTACCAATGTACTCAACTTAGTAACTAAAACTGGCAGAAGCATAGGAATGGGGTAGAGAGTGATAAGATTCATTTTGTCCAGTGCTGGTGTCTGCAGAACCTAATTAAATATGCCCAGTAATAACTGCAAGTTTTAGCTCAGAATAGAGTCAGGGCTAGTTATTGATGTTTGTACACAATCATGCATTTCTAGCTAGAGACTGAAAACATGTAGGTGGCTGTAGAATGAGAATATGTGAGATCTAAAATTGCCAAATTGTTTACACACTCTGGATCCAAAGTCATTACACCCAGATTGATTCAGCAAATAGAGGATCAGAATGTCTGCTTACCCAAGACGATAATTAACTGGGTTTTGATGTTGGTTGCAGAGGCTAGAGACACACTGAGAGCTTTATTGAGTGCAATATTTATTTGCTGCCTAAAGAAACAAAGCAAAGCCTCTTATGAAGTCTTGCAGAGATTTACTTTAAATAGTGAAGAATAACCTGACACTACAGATTATTAGACACTGGAAGAGTGAGTACATAAAGTGGGTGGAAACAATGATTCTACTTCTTAAACATCTCTCTCCGGAGCAGTGGCTTTCACCTTGTGTTTCTCAGAGGGACCTGAGGAGGGGCTGCAGGATGCAAGGGGAGGGGAGGCAGAGTGACTCACATCTTCCATCTTCATCAGCTCTGCAGTTGTGTTTTACAGTGTTGGTTCGCATAAGATTTCATTTGAGAAAAGGAGTTCCACACCACAAACAAAACAAAGACCACATTTGCCTCTCCATCTGCAATGTTAAGAAGCCTCAGTTGAGGCTTCATCATTTCTTGCTTGGATTATTGTATTCTTCTTCCCATTGGTGTCCCTGCCTCATCTTCACCCTTTGTTATCCACCCTCCACATTGCTCCCAAACTGATCATTCTCATACACACATCCAATCGTGGCGTTTGTTTCTACAGGGCACTTATTGAATTCTTATCACCTCACTGTAAAGTTTAACTTTATAGATGGCACTGAGGTGACACTTCATAATTAATCTCTGCTTATCTCTCTCCAGCTTCATTTTCAGGATGTCTCCATTTGTTCTTTGTGCCTCTGCCATAATAAACGACTTGCATTTCCTGTGCCCTGGGGCGAAGAATGCCTTCTGCTTAGCCAATTCAACATTTCAGATGCAGCTTCACTGTAATCTCCTCTTAGAAGTCTTCCCTAGCTCCACTAGTTATGAGTCCTCCTCTGAGGCTCCCATAGCAACAAAATGCATACTTCACTGACGACACATATTTTACATTATTGCAGTAATGAATACTTTGGTTGTCTCCCTACTACACTGTGTGAAAGTACCCGGTTCCTTCAGATACTGGCATGCACTTGACTTTCAACCTTGTTAACATTAAGTACAAAATTAGTGTCTCCCTTTCTGGAGATCATCAAAAGCAGTACATTTTAATCTGATGGATCCATTTGAAAAAGCTTGGTCAATGCATATAAACTAAATGATTTCTTAAGGTTTTATTTGCATTGCTTGATATTTTGTTTTTTATAACTTTAGAATTTAATAGCTCTTGTAAATACAATATTTGAAAGTAACATTTCAGAATATTAGGAAAGACTTTGACTCTTTAAAATAATAAATTAGAGGCCCAGTGCATGAAACTCATGCATGGGGTGGGGGGGGGGGGAGGAGGAAGAGAGGGAGGGTGTCCCTCAGCCCAGCTTGCACCCTCTCCAATATGGGATCCCTCTCACAATCCAGGACTGCTGGCTTCCAACTGCTCACCTGCCTGCCTGCCTGATTGCCCCTAACTGCTTCTGCCCACCAGCCTTATCTCTCCCTAACCACTCCACTGCCAGTCTGATCAACACCTAACTGCTCCCCTGCCAGCTCGGTTGCCCCCAACTGCCCTCCCCTGCAGCCTGGTTACCCCTAACTTCCCTCCCCTGCTGGTTTGATTGCCCCTAACTTCCCTCCCCTGCAGGCCTGGTCCCCCCCCAACTGCCCTCCCCTGCAGGCCTGGTCACCCCCAACTACCCTCCCCTGCTGGCCATCTTGTGGCAGCCATCTTTGACCACATGGGGTGGCCATCTTGTGTGTTGAGAGATGGTCAATTTGCATATTACCTCTTTATTAGATGGAATATATAAAATATAGAAAAGATATAAAATAAGAATTTGGATAGAAAACTACTCTTTACTGGGAAGTATCACTGCTGTTTCTTGTTTCACATTAAATGTACTAAGGCATCACTTTTTTTGTAGTGGCCCAACCACAGACCACTTTGTTAATGGTACCTGTCTTCTACAAGATATTGTCCTTAGCCTGGTGTCCACAGTTTTTATAATCTGACCCCAAATGACTTTCTCAACCATGTTACTCACTAAACTTTGACACTTTTATTTTTGGTACACACAGATCTTTACTTTCATATTCTTACTTATTCTTCTTGACTCTCAGTGATTTTTGTAGTCTTACAAATTATAGCTTCTAATTTCTTGAAAATTCTTCATCACATCTTAGAATTTTGTCTATCCACATTTTTTTTACAACTTTAGAATTTTTTTGTGAAGCAGTTAGTAGAGAGTTTCTGCAATTCCTAACTTTGTTTTTAATATCTTCCATTACTTTATCTCTCTCCAGCATGCTACAGCATGCTGTTCTATCTCCTAATTTATCTTCAAGTATAACTTGTCTTCTGTATAATCAATGTATTGAAATTAATATATATATACAATATATATATATGTATATATATATTAATATACATATATGTATTGAAATTAATATATATATATTAATATATATATATAATATATATATATATATAAATATATATATATATATTAATGACTATACTTTTATTTGGCTTTTTAGAGCTTGTTTAATAACTTACTGTTTTTACCCAGCCAGCATGGCTCAGCAGTTGAGCATCAACCTATGAACCAGGGCACATGCCAGAGTTGTGGACTCAATCCCCAGTGTGGGGTGTGCAGGAGACAGCTGATTAATGATTCTCTCTAATCATGGATGTTTCTATATTTCTCTCTCTCCCTTCCTCTCTGAAGTCAGTAAAAATATATTATTAAAAATAACTTCCTGATTTTATTTTAAAAATGCAAGTTTTTTCTATTTCAAACATTGTAAACATACTTGTTGTAAACAACCTTTCATATTGTTCTCTTATTGCTAGCTCCTCACGTCCTGTGAACTGTCTTTCATATTGAGTGTCCTTTTTGTTTTAGATTGTGTGTTTTCAGATAACCACTCTTGGGTGATTTCCACTGCTGTGTGTCCCAGTACTTTCAAGAACCACTGACACTGAATTATTTTTTTGTGTTAGTGGTTCAGCCCGTCAGAGTGCAGTGCTAATGAGAATTCTGTTCCCACTGCCACATGCAGCTCAGTCTTGGGGTTCTAATATCCCTAGAAGACCTTTTCACCCACAGGGTGGGTTGCTGGCTCTTTTCCAGCACTTACCTTGAGTATGCAGGTGTTCTGCTTCCTCCGTGGTTTATGCAATGCTTTCTGGATTCTTCTGATTTTGCACAGGGAGTTCAGTTCTGATTCCTGCTGTGCACATATTTTCCTGGGCCAGATTCTGGCCTTGAATGGCCATGAAAATCCCAGACTTTGAAACCTGTAATCTCTCCTGTTCCTGATATTTATTATGTTTCTTCTATGTGGAGATATCCCTTTTTGCTTTTGAGTACTGCTATATATGTCATATCTAATAATACTTGTTCCTATTCCTACATGTTTGGAAATGTTGCATTTAATTAATATTACCTGGAAAACTGCTTACTATTTTCTCATTGTAAATGTGTAGTCCTTGGTTTCTATTGTTTTCTCCATTTGAATAATCTCTTCAAATGTTGCAAATGTATTCTAACTTTATAGGATTTGAGGGTTTGATGAAGATAAGTTTTCCCATGCTTTTTTCCCTGCAGGGAAAAAATTAACCCCCAAGTTATCTCTTAGCTGAATTCCTTTGACATCTATTTGATACTTAATCATATTTTGTTGTAATTGCTTTCTGTCTTTAATTTATCTTCTTGTGAAATTAGAAAAACTTTGAGATGTGTGGCCATTTCTTAAGCTTCTTGGATTTTTTCATGGAATATATACAGAACTTGGCATTTAAGTAAACACATTCCAATGGAAGAATGACTGAGAAGTAAAAGACAAGACACAATAAAATAAGAATAATTTTATAGTATTTTGTATTTAATTTAAAAGGATCCAGGTACCCAGGAAAACAGAATTTGTTCAAATTTTGTTTTCCTTTGTATTCTGCTTAATTCTTTTACTCAAGATTCATGAATTTATTTATAAGGTTAGAGAGATTTTATACAAGCTCCTAGGTGACTGAAGGAGAACAGAAAGATTTTATTTCAAGCAGTATAGAGTTACTATGGTAGATAAAATCTTATGTTTGTGCCAACAAAGGAAACTTCCTCAAACCAGTGAGAAAAAGTAGTTAGTTTTGTGGTTGTCTGCTTAGAATTTGGTCTTGAGTAAATTAACTAACAAACATCTGATTCTCAGAGCCATTTGAACAGGGAAATGTTTGAGTTCCAGTTCAGGGGAGCTCAGGAAGGTATGGGATGCAAATTACATTCCAACACAAGCTGGCCAATCAAGCCTTGAACACTTTTGAGGTCTTTGGTTTTGCCTGTGAATATGGGAACACCCAAGGGCACCTTCAAATTAAAAATAAACACACTGTTCTAAAGAGCCGTGGATGTGTAATTTGGTTGAAATTTGAGGGATGTCTTTTTATAGTAACAGAGTCCATAAAGAAACTAAAATTCAGGTAAGGTTAAGTCCTTTCCAGTCATAAGCACATGTAAATGATCAACTCTAAATTCAAATACTTTGGGCTTTTCGAAAGCCACCGCCCTACCCCTGCCCCCCCTGTGCCCCATGGTTTGTGGGTAAAACACATGGTGCAATATTTCATTTTCAGCCAGATTTTTATAACCTATTAGATGATATTACACAAATAAAAATACCATCTAACATTGATTGTATAATTGTCTATGTCAAGTTATGTTCTTATACTTCACACATATTTCATTTAAAGCCTAAATAACCCTGATATCACTAGTATTGTCTCCCATTTGCAGATGAAGAAAACTGAGATGCAAATGGTTAATTATTTTATTCAAGTCACAAAGTAGTCTTAAACTGCTGTGAAATTCCTGCTGGCTTCTTGTTCATGTTCCTATGGGGTTCTTTTGGCAATTAATATTTTATTGATTTTAGACAAAATATGGCAGTGTTGGTTAACTTATCACAGTCTGAACTTAACTTGGAAGAAAAGGTTTTAAGGCAACTTAATTCTAAAAACATTACTGAGTTCCTATTATTTGCAATTCACTGCACTTGGTAATGAACAGGAGAGAGATGGGGAAGCTCTCTTTTCTCTACCAGTTCTGCAATGGAAAGAGCATTTCTGTTATAATTAGGTGACAAGAGGCACTGCTAATGGTTCATGCCAATTCACTGGTGATTATAGTTGCAATATGGTGTCATGAAAGGAGTCACAAAACCTGTGACTTCACTTTTTCTCTGTAGCTATATAAGATATACCCTACAAATGACAATTAACTTCAAATGAATAACTCCTGTCTTCTAAAATCAGGCAGGAACCAGTACTTCCCACAGCTCTGATATTTGGGATACCTGTAGCATGCCAAACGGTCATAAGCATGCAATAATTAACTATGTTCTTATTATTTAAAAGAAAACTTATAGATTTTACTTTTGGGGGAGAGGGAAGTGGTTAGAGCATGTTAACATGTTTCCTATCAATCGGGTACTTTTAATGGAAATGTAAGTATTATCAAATGAACTGAAGTATGGAAAACAGAAAGCTGAGGACCTCGTGCAAATAATCATCTCATGAGTTCTCAAACTTGTCCGCCTTTTGGAATCATTTGGAGAGTTTTTAAAAGGTACTGATGCCTGGGTCCAGCCCAGGAATTCTGACTTAACTGGTCTGCAGTATGGCCCAGGCCTAGTGATGCTAATATTTAGCAAAGTTTTGAGAACCATCAGTGTAGAATCTAGAATCTGATTTGTTACTGCTTCAGGGTCATGGCATTCCTCCAGACCCATGGACCTTTTTCTGATTTCATGGTTTGTCAAGTAGTTGGGATGTTGACTTGGCTTCCCCCAGTAGGTATTTCTTCTGGAAAGTGATTGTACCTCTTGTAAATGATTAATTGACTTTGTAGTCAAATCTGTCTTTGGTGAGTGACCTCCTCCTCTTTGACATCCCCCTCCCTCCGCCTTGCATAAGCATACCCTTATCAAGTTCCAGATCTACAGAGTTAGCTGACCAACCCTAGAAACAAAACAGGTGACAGCCACATGGAAGCCATTCCAGTTTGTCAGTCTGCTTATGCCAAATGACTACATGCTTTTGCCTTACAACTACTAATCGTGCCTTTGGGCTAGTGGTTCTCAATCCTAACTTCCCATAATAGCCACCTGAGAGATTTCAGGATTCCTGATGCCTGGGCCATACCACAGACTCCTTACATCTGGGGGTGCAACCCAGTCCTTGGTGTTTTTTAAAGTTTTTCAGGAGACACTGAGAAGCATTGCCTTTGACTCTGATACCCCTACATAGTTACTGAAAACATTCCTGAATCTGTGGTTTCTAAAGCTGCAGAATTGTGGACGTATATATCTTTTTAATTATCCCAACTCAAGCTGATTAAGGACAGATGGATATTATTGGAATTCTAAAAATTATTTATTTATTTTATTTTAAAGTTACAGTTGCTATACAATACAATATTAGTTCCAGGTGTACAAACCTGCGATCAGAAGATTATATAGCTTACAAAGTGGTCATCACCCCAATCAATCTAGTACCCATCTGACACCATTAATAGTTATTACAATATTATTGACCATATTCCCTATGCTGTACTCTACATCCCCATGACTATTTTGTAACTACCAATTTGTACTTCTAAATCCCTTCACTTTTTTCATCTATCCCACAACACCCCCTCCCATCTAGCAACTGTCAAAATGTTCTCTGTATCTATGGGTTTGTTTCTGTTCTGCTTGTTTGTTTATCTTTTTAGATTCTACATATAAGTGAAATCACCTGGCATTTGTTTTTCTCTGATTTATTTCACTTATCATAATACCCTTGAGATCCATCCATATTGTCACAGATGGCAAAATTTAATTCTCTTCTATGACTGAATCATTTTCTGTTGAATCTATGCACCACTTCTTCTTTATCCATTCATCTACACTTAGGTTGTTGCTATATCTTGACTATTGAAAATAATGCTGCAATAAACATATGAATGCATATGTCTTTTCTGTTTAGTATTTTTGGTGTCTTCAGATAAATACCTAAAAGTAGAGTTGCCAGTCCTTTATCACTTGTTATGGCCTTTGTTTTAAAGTCTTGTTTTTCTGGTATAAGCCTTGCTACCCTAGCCTTATTTTGTTTTGTTTTGTTTCCATTTTTATGAACTACTAGAGGACCAGAGCATGAATTCATGCATGGGTGAGGTCCAGCCGGCCCAGCCCCAAATAGGGTGGATTGGGGGCAGGCCTGTTGGGAGAAGGAGATGGCAGGTGGTTGGCTGGCCCACCTGTCCCAATCAGGCCCAATTAGGGCTGGGCCAGCTGGGGAGAGGCTGTTGGGCCCTGTGCCCAATTGAGGTTTGGGGCCAATTGGGGGTAGGGCTAGTCATGGGGAGGGGCAATGGGTGGTGGGCCAGCTGGCCCTGCCCCCAAATGGGGTGGGAGTTGCCCACTGGGGGAGGGGCCATGGGTGGTTGGCCAGCTAACCCCACCCCCTGATTGGCCAGTTTGCTGGCCACAGTGGGTATCATAGTGACAGGTGGTTCCAGTTGTTATGGCATTAAGGTTTTATGGTTGCTGGCTTTATATATATATTTTTTCCCATCCCTTTACTTTTAGTCTGTGTGTATTTTAATCTGAAGTGAGTCTCTTACAGACAGCATATATAAGCGTCTCATTTTGTTAACCATTCGGTCACTGTATATCTTTAAAAAAAAATTTTAATTGAATTTATTGGGGTGGCTTACCCTCAGGAAATCACCAGGGTGGGACCAACAGTGTTAGCCAGGTTGATGGAAACTCAGATATGGGGCCCACATGCCTGCTCTTAGGACATTGGCTCAGCAAAGAAGCAATGGCCTCTGCCAGCACTTCTGTCTGAAAAAGCTGACCCTGCAGCCCTTACCCTGAAGCTAGACAATTCAGTTCTTCCCTGTGTCCTGCTGCATTTACAGCTGCTGCTCCAGCACTGCAGCACAGAGTGAGTGAGTGAGTCCAAGTTAGTCTGTGTGTGGGGCCTTTAAGAGGAATGCCTGGGACTCCAGCAGCCCTGCCCTCATTAAGCCGCAATCTCTGCTGCTTTTCATAGCAAGAAGTTATGGGGACTTCGTTTCCTGGCACTGGAATTCTAGGCTGGAGTCCCTGATGTGGGGCTGGGACCTCTCCCTTCTCATGGGGGTCAACTGCAGCCGAGATATCCCTCCTGATTTTTATCCACCAAAGATGGGTGTGGGACCAGTCCTTCCTGCCTCTACCCTTCCTGCCAATCTGGTGGTAGGTTCTGCTTTATATCCTTGGTTATAGGACTTCTGTTCAGCTAGATATCAGGTGGTTCTGAATGATGGTTGTTCTGTAGATTAGTTGTAATTTTGATGTGGTTGTGGGAGGTCCCAAGTACCACTTTTACCAATGCTGTCATCTTGACCAGAAACTCCTAAAAATATACTTTTAAATCAAACTCCCTAGTAATGTGCTCACAGAGCCCTTAATTTGGGGCAGAGGCTCTTCTAAGCATTGTACATAGATGGGCTTTATTACTCTATTGCCATTTCACAATGAGGGAATTTTTCCAAGGTTACACACACACTTAGTGTTAGGGCCAAGATTCAAATGGGAGAATCTGGCTCCAGAGTCCGTATTCTTTGCCACAGGTGGACAGAGGGTGTGGGTTGGTATAACCACCAGAGGCAACACCATAAGTAATGCTTTTACACTTCCATTTGATAGGTAAGGAACTGCA
>PVJC01046008.1:0-13475 GCA_004026665.1 Murina feae
TTATACAGCAAATTTCTGTAACTTGTTCATCTTATATAACTGAAACTTAATACCCATTGAATGACAGCTCCTCACCATTCTACTCTCTGCTTCTATGAATTTGACTATTTTAGGTAACTCATGTAAGTGGAATCAAATAGTATTTGCCTTTCTGTGACTGGCTTATTTCAGTTAGTATAAAGCCCTCCAGATTCATTTATGTTGTCACATATGGCAGGATATACTTTCTAAGGATGAATAATATTCCATTTTATGTATATACTAGGGGCCCGGTGCACAAAAATTTGTGCACTCAGGGGGGTCCTTCAGCCCGGCCTATGTCCTCTCGCAGTCTGGGAACCCTCAGGGGATGTCCACCTGCTGGTGTGCCTGGTCAGCCTGGGTGAGGGGCCGATGTCTGTTTGCAGGCTGGCCAAGTTCCCCAGTGGGAACTCTCACCCCATGGGGGTGTGGCAAGCCTGGGTGAGAGGCTGAGGGTAGTTTTCAGACTGGCCACAGCCCCTTCAGGATTCAGGTCCCTACTGGAGTGCCTGGCCAGCCTGGGAGAGGGGATGAGGGCCGTTTTTAGGCCACCCACAGCTCCCATTGACCCTCGGGGCCATCCGCCTGGGAAGCGATCGGGTGGCCATAGCACACCCGATGGCTTGCTAGGACGGAGCCTTAGGGCCGGCAGGCTGGTCCCGCCCCTGGGCTTCTGCCTGGGAAGCCATGGGGTGGCTGTGGCACACCCGGTGGCTTCCCAGGATGGCTTGCCAGGACAGAGCCTCGGGGCCAGCAAGCTGGTCCCGGCCCCGGGCTTCTGCCTAGGAAGCCATTGGGTGGCTGAGGAACACTTGGGGAGCCTGGGAGGCCCGTGTGTGTGCCCCGAAATGATGGATTTCAGGCCGCAGCCTCTTCCAGCCCTGCTCCTCCCGCCCATAGTTTCAGCCATTGGCTTGCTTGCTCTTCCCATCCTGTGCTTTGGCTGGACCCTGTGTGCGGCTTCTCCCGGGCTGTGGCCTCCACCATCTTGGCTAGGCTAATTTGCATATAGTCACTCTGATTGGCTGGTGGGCGTGGCTTACCAGTCCTGAAGAGATGGTTAATTTTAATATTATGCTTTTATTAGTTTAGACTACAGTCTCTTTATCCACTCATATTTCAATGGACTTTGTTTCCATGTCTTGGCTATTATGAATAGTGCTGCAATGAACATGAGAGTGCAGATATTTCTTCTAAGTATGGATTTCATTTCCTTTGGATATATATATATATATATATATATATATATATATATATATATATATCCCAAAGTGGGATTGCTGGATCATAGAATAATCAAGACAGTGAAAAGACAACCTACAGAATGGGAGAAAATATTTACAAATTATACATCTGATAAGAGTCTGGCATCCAGAATGTATAAAACTCAGTGACAAAGAGAAAAAAGCAATAAAATGTAAAAGAGGACAAGGTACTTGGATAGAAATTTACCTAAATAAAACACACAAATAGGGAACAAATACATAAAAAGCATATTAGTTATTAGGGAAATACAGATCAAAACCATGGTAAGATACTGCTTCATACCCACTAGGATGGCAATAATAATAATTTGAAAAATAGAAAGTAACATATTTTGCTGGCTAGGATGTAGAGAAAATGGAACCCTCATACATTGATAGTGCGATTGAAAAATGATGCAATAACTGTGCAAAATAGTTTGGAAGTTCTTCAAAATATTGAATTATCATGTGCCCCAGTAGTTCCATTCTTAGTTATATAACCTAGAGATTTGAAAAGGAATATTTAAACATATATAGGGACATCCCTAATGAGTTTTGTCAATAGCCAAACATTGGCAATAACTCAGAAAAAATGATGTCAGGACAGAGTAAAATCACAACAAAATCCTCATATATTCTCCCTGAGTACAGCCCTCACCCATTTTCTTAACAACCTATTTCTTTTTTTTTAAATAAATGATGTATGTTTTATTTATTATTTTTTATATTTCTTGTTTATTTCAGAGAGGAAGAGAGAGATACAAACATCAATGATGAGAGAGAATCATTGATTGGCTGCCTCCTGCACTCGCCACACTGGGGATCAAACCTGTAGCCTGGGCACGTGCCCTGACCGGGAATAGAACTCATGACCTTCTGGTTCATCGGTCAACACTGAACCATCGAGTCACACTGGTTGGGATTAACATTATATTTCTTAGAACAGAGTTTTATAACTTTGAGGAAGTACAATTTATTATTTTGTTCCTTTTATGGGTTTTGCCTTTGTATGGTATTTAAGAAATTTTTTCTAACTCAAGGTCAAACATATTTTCACCTATGTTCTATTCTACAATAGTTGTTGTTTGATATCTATGATTCCATTTTGAGTATGTTTTTATATGCATTGCAAGGTATGACTCAAGGTTCTTTTTGGTATGTGGATGTCAGATTGTTCTGTAAAACGGATTGTGACTAGGGCAGATTAAAATGTCTCAGGTCTTGCTGTTCTTAAAGAGATTTAGCTGCTTCTCTTGAATAAATACTCTGGATTTTTGCAAGCCTTTTGTTAATTTCCAAACTTTTGAAAATGTTAATTTTGACAATTTAAAAAAATTGTTATTTTTATTTATGCATTTTTTCCCATGTTCTTGTTTATATAAGGAGAGAATTTCTAGGGATCCTTACTCTCGTTTCCTGCTAATATCACTCCTATCTATCTGTTTTTAACTTTGTTTGTGATCTTAGAACTTACTCTTTATGCTTTCAATCCTAATATTATTAAGAATTAGTTTATGACAAAAAAAGAACACTAAAAAAAAAGAATTAGTTTATGGCTATCATATATATTTGCATGAGCATACTATTAAGAGTTGAAAAATTTGACAGTTTATAATCATTTCTAATGCTTTTTTGAGGCCAATTGTTTCAGTTTGTTAATACTGTTACTAAAATATCTATATTATTACTAATTTTATCTAAAGTCATATCAATTTATTAAAAAGGAATGTCAAAATCCTTATGTCGTTGATTCACCTAATTTTTCACTTTGTTCTGTTCATTTTTGCTTCATATAGTTGAAGCCCTGTTTGGTATTAGGTATACACACATTTATAATTACATGTTCTTGATAGTTTGACTATTTTAACATTTTGAAATGTTTCTTTTTATTTCTAGCAATGCTATTGCTCTTGAAGGGTATTTTCTCTGATACTCAGTACTCTAGCTTGCTTTATTTTTTAAATTTTCTTTATTGATTAAGGTACTACATATGTGTCCTTATCCTCCCATTGCCTCTCACCCCCCCCCCCACTCATGCCCTCACTCCCCTGTTGTCTGTGCCCATTGGTTAGGCTGATATGCATACATACAAGTCCTTTGGTTGATCTCTTCCCCTTACCCCTCCCATCCCCTACCTTCCCTCTGAGGTTTGATGGTCTGATTGATGCTTCTCTGTCTCTGGATCTGTTCCTGTCCATCAGTTTATGTTGTTCATTATAATCCATAAATGAGTGAGATCATGTGATATTCATCTTTCTCTGACTGACTTATTTCACTTAGCATAATGCTCTCCAGTTCCATCCATGCTGTTGCAAATGGTAAGAACTCTTTCTTTTTTACAGCAGCGTAGTATTCCATTGTGTAGGTGTACCACAGTTTTTTAATCCATTCATCTGCTGATGGGCACTTAGGCTGTTTCCAAATCTTAGCTTGGTGAATTGTGCTGCTATGAACATAGGGATGCATATATCCTTTCTGATTGGTGTTTCTGGTTTCTTGGGATATATTCCTAAAAGTAGGATCACTCCCATTTGACTCAGTGATCCCACTTCTAGCTTTCTTGTGCTTCATGTTTATATTCTGTAAAGTTTCCCAGACTTTTAATTCTATCCTGTCTGTTTTTATAGATCAAGGGTGCTTCTGTAAATTCCACATAGTTAGGGCCCACTTTTTTAGTGAAGCTCATAGCCCAGTGGTTCACAACCTGTGGGTCACGACCCCTTTGGGGGTCAAATGACCCTTTTACAGGGGACGCCTAAATATATCCTGCATATCAGATATTTACATTACGATTCATAACAGCAGCAAAATTACATTTATGAAGTAGCAACAAAAATAATTTTATAGTTGGGGGTCACCACAACATGAGGAACTATATTAAAGGGTCGCAGCATTAGGAAGGTTGAGAACCACTGTCATAGTCTCCTTTGAATTGCAGTGTTTAATTAACACTTAATGTAATCATTCTGTTTGTGTTTTAATCTACTATGTGGTATTTTTTTTTTAATTTAACCCATTTGATCTTTGTTTTTCATCATTCCTTTCTTTGCCATTTCTCAAATGGTTAAATCATATTTTATTTTACCTCTTCTATTTCCTTAATTTTATGGCTTTTCATTATTTTACTGGTTGGTGGAGAGATTATACTATCTATATTTACCTTATTATAAAAAACTTTCAAATAATTTTATACCATTTTTATGAAAATTGTATCTTACAATAGGATAATTCCACTTAGACCTTTCTTCCCTTTGTGTCCTTAAAGTCATGGTTCTTACTAATGTATTTTATTTATTTATGCTCTATTTATAAGCTGCCAACACATAGTTACTTTTTTTATTTTAATGAGTGAATCACCTTTTAAAGAAATGTAAAACATACTATATAATCTAGAAAAAAATTAAAAGTTGTTATCCAAGTTTACTCTTTCAGCTATTTTCCATTTTTTCCTGCAGATCTGGATTTCCAACATTGCATTTCCATTAAGGCTGAATAGCTTATTTTAACATTTCTTTTATTGTATATCTGGTCAAGATGAATCATCTTAGCTTTTGTCTATCTAAAAATGCATTTGTCCTGAAGGATGGTTTTGCTGACTATAGAATTCTTGGTTGGCAGTTCTTCTTCCTCAGGACTTGACAGGTACATAAATTGCTCCGTTTTGTTTTGTGCTGGGTCATTATGTGATCAAGAAGTCACCAAGCATTCTTGTCATTGTATCCCTTTATACAATGTGCCTTTTTCCCTATTTTGATTGCTGTCAAGAACTTTTTATTATCTTTGGTTTTAAATAATTTGGCTATTAAGTGCTTCAAGTGTGGGCTCCTTTGTGTTTATTCTAAACTAGAGGCCCAACGTGCATGAGATCTTACGTGAGTAGCTTGCTTCCGCTTGCCTCAGCTGGCTGCCCTGTCCTCCACTGCTCATAGCCCTCTGCCAGTTGTAGCTCTCTGGGCTAATAGTTCGCTGCACCCTTCACTGCTCATAGCATTTTGCTGCTAGTAGCTTGCACCCCACCCTGCCTGCTATGAGAGCTGCTGCTTGTTTAGTTGTGACAACATTATGGCATGATGGCCATAGGACTTTTATATAAGAGACTAGGGGCCTGGTGCACAAAAATTTATGCAACTCGTGGGGGGGTCCCTCAGCCTGGCCTGTGCCCTCTCACAGTCTGGGACCCCTCGGGGGATGTCCACCTGCTGGTGTGCCTGGCCAGCCTTGGTGAGGGGCTTATCGCTGTTTTCAGGCTGGCCAAGCCCCAGTGGGGACCCTCACCCCATTGGGGTGTGGCCAGCCTGGATGAGGGGCTGAGGGCCATTATCAGGCTGGCCACAGCCCCTTCAGGGTTCAGGTTCCTACTGAGGTGCCTAGCCAGCCTGAGTGAGGGGTTGAGGGCTGTTTTAAGGCTTCCCACAGTCCCTTCAGGGTTCGGGTCCCTACTGGGGTGCCTGGCCAGTCTGGGTGAGGGGCTGGCGGCTGTTTACAGGCTGGCCACAGCTCCCATTGACCCAATGTTCCAGCAAAGCTGGCTGGAAGCAGGTTTCTGGGGTTTATTTATATTCTATAATTGAAACTTTGTTGCCTTGAGTGGAGGCCACAGCCAGCTTATGCAGACAACAAAGCCTCCTATTTGCTTCAGCACCATGGTTTCTATAATTGAAACTTTGCTGCCTTGAGTGGAAGCCACAGCTGGCCTAGGCATGCAGTTTCCTCCATCACTGGCCTCCTGTTTGCTCTAGCTCCATGGCTGCTAGCCACCATCTTGGCTGGGTTAATTTGCATACCATCACTCAGATTGGCTGGTGGGCGTGGCTTAGCTGGTGGGCATAGTTTGGGTGTAACGGAGTGAGAGTTAATTTGCACATTACTCTTTTATTAGAGTAGGTGAATGTAACTGAGGTTCTTGGTTCTGTGGTTTGATACCATTCCTCATTAAAAATAAGTTCAAGCTGCTTTCCTGTGAAATATTTCTTCTGCCTTATTCTTTCTTTACTTCTCTCTGGGCCTCTAATTACACATGTTATCCTATATAATAAAAGAGTAATATGCAAATTGACCATCACCTGAGACACCTAAGCCACGCCCACCAGCCAAGCCATGCCTCTCAGCCAATCAGAGCAGCTGTATGAAAATTAGCCCAGCCAAGATGGAGGCCAGCAGCTACAGAGCTAGAGCAAACCAGAGGCTTCTGTTGCAACTGTCTGCCTAGGCTGGCTGAGCCTCTGCTCATGGCCACGCCCACCAGCCAATCAGAGTGGCTATATGCAAATTAACCCAGCCAAGATGGAGGCCAGCAGCTACAGAGCTAGAGCAAACCGGAGGCTTCCATTGCAACTGCCTGCCTAGGCTGGCTGAGCCTCTGGTCACAGTAACAATGTTTCAATTATAGAAGCCACGGAGGTAAAACAAACAGGAGGTTTCCTTACCTGCCTCGACCTCAGCTTAAAGCAACAGTGTTTCAATTATCTAAACTAATAAAAGCGTACTATTGAAATTGACCGTTTCTTCAGGATGTCTAAGTCACGCCCACCAGCCAATCAGAGTGGCTGTATGCAAATTAACCCAGCCAAGATGGAGGCTGGCAGGGTGGCGCTGCACTGGGAGCCTCCAAGGCCAGCATAGCTGTGCCGGGTGTGTCAGCTCAGTGGAAGGCGGGTCCGGCCCAGGACCTCCTTGGGGCATCCAGGAGTGCCTGTCCAGGGTCCACTGCCTTCGTCTGCCCCCCGGAGGCCTCCTCAGGGTGTGCGGGAGCATCTGCTGCACAGTGTGGAACTGAAGCCAGTCCGCTGCCCAGCTCCACCCCGGGTGTGTTCACTCAACAGCAGGGCCCCACCGAGGGATCCTGCACCAGTGTCCACCCCTGGCTTGCCACCTAGCTCTGCACCAGGTGTGTCCCTTCAGCGGTGGGGGCCCACCAGGCATGTGCGATTGTGGGCCCTCCAGTGGGAAACGTCCAGCCCTGCACTCACCAGCCCTCCCATCCCCCAGTGCGCGAACCCTGAAGGGCTGTGGGCAGCCTGAAAATGGCCCTCAGCTCCTCACCCAGGCTGTCCAGGCACACCAGCGGGTGGACATCCTCCCCCAAGGTGTCCCAGACTGCAAGAGGGCACAGGCTGGGCTGAGGGACACCTCCCCACCGAGTGCACAAATTTTTGTGCACCGGGCCCCTAGTATCATATAACCCACAGATCTAATTTGCTTGGTTTGCTTTTCTTTGACCTTTATTCAAATTCAATGATATTTTACTTTGCTGTGTTCACCTGCTCTAAGGCTCATAAACTTTATACTTCTCTTTGATATTGTAATTTTCACTGTAAACATTCCCATTTGTTTTACTTTATGTTTCCATTTTCCATTTATCAAATGAAATTTCCCTTCTGTTAGTGTATGTTGTCTACCATTTTCCACTAGATCCTTCAACACTATCTAATATAATAAAAGAGTAATATGCAAATTGACCATTACCTGAGACACCTAAGCCATGCCCACCAGTGAAGCCATGCCTCCCAGCCAACCAGAGCGGCTGTATGCAAATTAGCCCAGCCAAGATGGAGGCCAGCAGCCATGGAGCTAGAGCAAACCAGAGGCTTCTGTTGCAACTGCCTGCCTAGGCTGGCTGAGCCTCTGCTCACAGCCACGCCCACCAGCCAATCAGAGCGGCTGTATGCAAATTAACCCAGCCAAGATGGAGGTTGGCAGGGCATCTCTGCACTGGGAGCCTCCGTAGCTGGCATAGCTGTGCCAGGTGTGTCAGCTCAGTGGGAGGGGGGGTCCGGCCTGGGGCCTCCTCAGGGCGTCCAGGAGCAGCTGTCCTGGGTCTGCTGCCTAGCTCCGCCCCCGGGAGCCTCCGAGGGGTATCCAGGAGCACCTGTCCCGGGTCCACTGCCTGGCTCCACCCCCGGGGGCCTCCACCAGGTGTGTGGGAGAGGGGGTCCTCCATAGGGCTTGCAGGAGCAGCCATCCTGGGTCCGCTGCTGCCTGGCTTCACCCCCCAGGGGCCTCCTTGGGGTGTCCAGGAGCGCCTGTCCCGGGTCCACTGCCTGGCTCTGCCCCCCGGGGGCCTCTGCAGGGCATCGGGAGCGTCTGCTGCACAGTGCGGAGAATCGAAGCCAGTCCGCTGCCCAGCTCCACCCCGGGTGTGTTTGTTCAGCAGCAGGGCCCCACCGAGGGATCCTCTTCCAGCGTCCGCCCCTGGCTCGCCACCCGGCTCTGCGCCAGGTGTGTCCCCTCAGCAGTGGGGGCCCACCAGGCGTGTGCGATCATGGGCCCTCCGGTTGGAAACATCCAGGCCTGCACTCACCAGCCCTCCCACCCCCCAGTACACGAACCCTGAAGGGGCTGTGGGCAGCCTGAAAATGGCCCTCAGCCTCTCACCCAGGCTGGCCAGGCATGCCAGCGGGTGGACATCTCCCCCAAGGTGTCCCAGACTGCAAGATGGCACAGACCGGGCTGAGGGACCCCCACCCCCCGAGTGCACAAATTTTTGTGCACCGAGCCCCTAGTATATATATATTTTTAGAGGTACTTTTTGTTAATTTCAACAACATGGCTATTTTTTTATTTTGGCTTTGCTTCAATCTTATTTAGATTCTGTTTACCAATGGATTAAATTGTTTTTCAGGATAGGATTATGTTTTTCTGGAAATCTGAGCAGTGGTGTGACTCTGAAGTTCTTTCATTACTTGACAACTTTGTTAACAGTCTTTGGATCTACAGGTTGTTCTCTTTGCTTTAAGATGCTTACCCCTTGCATGGGGGATCTCAATGTGGCTGATCTGCTGCCAGCCTGCAGAGAGCCAGAGTACATTCAGTAAGGGCTGGAGTTTACCAGAATGGTTTCTCTCAGCTCTCTGGCCTTGACCTGCCTTTAGCATACTTTCTTAGTAAAACCCCATGGCAGAGTTGGTGGGTGGGCAGGACACCATGGCACATTTACTCTATTTGTTGCTTCTTGCTGATCTATCATGTCTGCCTATATTTTGTCATAAAAAATGTTTAAAAAAAAACACTCTTGCTGTCTTCTCCTTACTAGTCTATGTCTGACTGTCTGCCTCCTCCTGCCTGCTAAAATAAAAGTAGTCATGAACTTCATCTTAACTTGGAAGTACTTCTCACTTCCTGAAGACTATTTAATTTTGTTTCATTTGTGTTCTGAGCTCTCTGAAGCATTTCAAAAGTTATGATTTCATAGCTTACTTGGATTGTTCATATTGTTGAAGTAGAAATAATGGATTTTTACAATTTTGTTCATTGTAAGTATAAATCCAATATATCATATTTTAATAAAGAATTTATTAAATTTATTATTTATTGCTCCTCTAAGTCGTAAAATCAGTGGTGTCTATAGAAATCACATATGGTGTAAACCAAGGGATTGCACTAGGTAGACCTGTTCTTGAGCCAAGGAGTATATATTGTAACATATTATCAAAATCATGACTAAAGAAAGAACAGTGTGCTAAATGAATTATTTATAATCTTCACATACCTCCAACATTGATTACATGCAATTAAAAGTTTGTGGTAAATTTCCAACTTTCTGATTTGATTTCAGAAATTTGCCATTACAGTGAATTTTGAACAAGATTTAGCCCTTATTTACTCTCAAGAATTAAGTTCCTGTCAGTTGTATCCTCTAAGAGTAGTCTTTGATGATATGAGTGGAAGTACTTTTCTCACTAGGAGGAGAATAAGGATGTCAGAGCTGGAATTAGGTACCCTTTAAAAGAGAAGAACAACAAAGAAAATTGCAACTGTGTCTCAAAGACTCTTTATACCTATTAGAAGTGTGTTTATGAAAAAAATCTTACTCTTTTCCTTTTAATTTAACATCCTATATAATAAAAGCCTAGGCGGTGTCATGTCCTCATGTGATATAATCACAATATGTCCACCACAAGATGGCCTCCACAAGGTGGCCACCCTCATGTTATCACAAGATGGCCACCACAAGATCACCATCACAAGATGGCCACCACAAAATGGCCCACAGTAGAGAACAGTTGTGGGCGATCAGGCCTGCAGGGGAGGGCAGTTGGGTGCAACCAGGCCATCAGGGGAGGGAAGTTAGGGGGTACCAAGCCAGCAGGGGAGGGCAATTGAGGGCGACCAGGCATGCAGGTGAGGGCAGTTGTGGGTGATCAGGCCTGCAGGAAAGGGCATTTGGGGAAATCAGGCCTGCAGGGGAGGACAGTTAGGGGCTATTAGGCCAGCAGGGGAGGGCAGTTGGGGGTGAGATCAGGCCAGCAGAGGAGGGCATTTGGGTGTGACCAGGCCAGCTGGGGAGGGCAGTTAGGGAGGAACAGGCCTGCAGGGAGGGCAATTGTGGGCAAGATCAAGCCAGCAGGGGAGGGCAGTTAGGGGCTATCAGACCAACAGGGGAGTTCAGTAGGGGGATGATTGAGCCAGAAGGGGAGGGCAATTGGGTGCAACCAGGCCAGCAGGGGAGCACAGTTAGGGGAGGCCAGGCCTGCAAGGGAGGGCAATTGGGGGGGAACAGGCCTGCAGATGAGGGCAGTTGGGGGTGACAAGGCCTTCAGGTGAGGGCAGTTGTTAACGATCAGGCTGGTAGGTGAGGGCACTTGGGGGCAATCGGGCCAGCAGGGATCAGTTAGACATCAATCAGCACAATAGGGGATGGTTAGGGGCAATCAGGCAGGCAGGCAGGCGAGCGGTTAGGAGCCAGCAGTCCCAGATTGTGAGAGGGATGTGCAACTGCCGGTTTAGGCCCAATCCACCAAGGGGTCTCAGATTGGAGAGGGTTCAGGCTGGGCTGAAGGACATTCCCCCATACACAAATTTCATGCACTGGGCTTCTAGTCCTATATAATAAAAGCATAATATGCAAATTGAACGAATGGTCAACCAGCAGGGCGATCACCTGGTTGACCATGCAGATGACCATCTGAGACCACGCTATGACATCCACTGGCACCAGGTCAGCCAAGGCAGGTGCGATGAGATTGGTTGGGGCCCAGTCATAGCCCCATGATTGCCCCACAGAGGGAGGCCTAGGCCACTGACCAGCAGGTTGCGGTGGGTGGATGGGGGCTCCCTCTGTGAGTGGAGGCAGGATCCCAGGTGCCAGCAGCCAGAGGGAAGCTGGGTCTCAGGTGCCAGTGGACTAGGGAAACCTGGGACCCGGGTGCCAGAGAGAAGCTGGTGCACGCAGCTGGGGGAAAGAAGGCCTACTCTTGCACTAATTTCTTGCATTGGGCCTCTAGTTTGTAAATAAGTACACACCTGTCTTTCATTTTAGTTCCATTTGATTGATTTATGTAATCACTCACTCTGAGACCTTAATTGTCCCTTGAACATACAATGCTCATTTCTGCTTCTCTGCTTATCAAGATCATACTTGTCCCTGAAAATTCAGTTGACTCTAGTGCATATGGATTATCATGAGTGTATTATTCACTTAAACATGTATCATTAACTCCTTCATATGTATATATTTTCACACTCCAAATAGTTTTTTCTTGAAAAAGGAGACCTTATTTTTTTGATCTGGCACAGCCACTCATCTTTGTACACTTGTATACACACACACACACAAACAACTCAAATGTTTACTTATTTTATACTAAAGTCCTGGTGCACAAAATTTGTGCATGGGGTGGGGGTCCCTCAGCCCAGCCTGCACCCTCTCGCAATCTGGGACCATAGGCTCCTAACTGCCTCTACTGCCTGCCTGATGCCCTAACTGCTTCCCTGCCAGCTTGATGGCCCCTGTCTGATTGCCCCTATCCACCTCTGCCTTGGCCCCTGCCACCATGGCTTTGTCTGCAAGGATGTTTGGTCTACCCGGTCTAATTAGCATATTACCCTTTTGTTAGTATAGATTATTAGTATAGATGTCATAGTAACATATTTAGGTTATAAGAATTTGTGGGAGTCCATGAACTTACAATGCATTTATATAGTTATGATAGTATGAAATTCTTTAAGTCTATTATTTCCATTAACTAGACACATACTTAATAGTAAAACATCAAGCTTATATTAGAAATTTCATGTTTTCCTTATAATTTTCTCTATGTTACAGTTTAAATTGCCACTAGTCAGTAGAAATATTTAAAATTGGTTTGTCTTTTATTAACTTGAACACTGAAATGGGCTTTTGTGTTACACATTATAGATGTTAAACAGATGTAGATGAATAAAATGAGATGTGATTATAGTTTTATTTTAATCATTTTCATAATTAATATTTTCTTTCATAAGTCCTTTATATGTTTATCTTTCTTATCTTGGCATTATAATTTTGTATGACTTTGTTTTGCTTGGCTGCTATAGATATAAAGAATGTACTCATTTCTTGTGTTTGTTTTTGTATTTGATTTGATAGGCAAGGACAGAAATCAGATTTTCTGAATGTGTTAGGACAAGATATTAGATTTGTATATCACTTTAACACAGTCACTTCAAGACACTGGTTGTGCTTCCATAAATGAAAAGTACTCATGGTGGCTGTTAATGGGACTCTGGTTGCTTTAAGCGGAAAAGAATGTGTAGGTAGTTGTTTAACAACTCAGACTATGAAAATCAGGAAACTTTTTGTTTCCATGAGTAGGAATAAGTATTTTTGCAGAAACTAGTTCTGAAGGCTAGAGAAAGATTAATTGTATTAAACTTGACCAGTATGGTAGTGGTCATTTGAATTGATTATAGTACTCAGTTAGGAGTGGTTTGTTTTTTAAATGGCCAATTGTTGAATGGAATTTATCTAGCTATAGATAAGCTCAATCTCAAGATTTGTGTGGGTCCTGGTACCAATGAAGCTTCTCCAAGGATAATTTAGCTCAATACAGGCAGGGTGAGTTTACTGGTTTTTGAGGGACTCTGGGATTTTTGTAGGTTATGTGTTAGGGTGGGAATTAACTACCTTTTTTTAAAGAGATAATTTGACAAGGCTGACCACCTCTATCACAAAGATAATTAGGCTTAATTAGAAAGAACACCAACCTTAGCTAATTTCTTCTTGCTTTTTTATGATAAGAGAAGCAATTTAGAAATAATTGAATACTGAGAAAACCCTTTTGAAAACATCTCTTGATATGAAGTAGATCAATTAAATTAGCTATGTCTCAGATTATTTTGGTACCTCATTGGGCTTCCTTTCATTTAATCTTTATTTTTAATTTTTTTAATCTTTATTGTTCAGATTATTACAGTTGTTCCTCTTTTTCCCCCCATAGCTCCCCTCCTCCC
>PVJC01046009.1:0-13475 GCA_004026665.1 Murina feae
CTGCCCACCCTCCCCCTTTTCTTTCCTTCCCACCTTAATTTTTTTTCTTCACTTCCTCCTTCTGACCTGCTTTGCTCCCTCCCCCATTCTTTCCTTCTCCCCATTCTCCTTTTAAGCTCTACCAGCTCCCCCTTTATAACTTTTCTTCCCTCCCTCTTTTTCTCTCATCCTACCTTTGCCATACATTCTTCCCCACTTACTTCCACTGTTTTGATACCTATATATCTACCTGCCTAATTATCCACTATCATTTATCTTTTTTTCTTTTCTGACTTCTACTTTTAAAATCTGTCCCCAGTACACAACTATACTTGGTTTTCATTATAGGCTTTACAGTTCACTCATACATCCTCTTTTTTTTTAACTCTGCTCTCCACTGACTCTTTTATAAAGTTCTTCCCTCCATCCTGTTCCACCCCTCCCCAACCTGGTTACTTCCCCCCCAAACTCTCTAGCGCTTCTGCTCCCTCCGCCCCACTCCCTGCCCATCTCTTTGTCTCCTGGCTAACCCGGGGGTTCACCCCAGCTCTGAAGGGAGACCAGGGGCCTCTCACAGGAGACCCCTGCCCCTGTGGCAGAGAAAATGGAGCCAGTGAGAGAGTGGGCCCAGAAAGGGGTGTGTGTGTGTGAGAGAGAGGGAGCAGCCCTTCTTCCCTCATTAAAGCTTCCATGGGGAGGGGGCATTAACCCCCAGCTCAGGGCTCAGCCCCAGCCAGGTGGCAGCTGCCCATGCAGCCCTGGCACTGCAGCTGCAAAGTAGGAGCATCTCCACCTCTGGATCATTCACCCCTCCATTCAGGGACTCGCCAATGGCACAGCTTCTGTCTTCCCTCGACCACAGTGTGGGCTCACTTCTCCCGCCCTGCAGCTGCTGCCTGTATCCTGGGGCAGGTGGAAGTTAGCTGTCTGCCCTGCTGGACTGCAGCCACGGGCAGCTCGCTTCTCCCGCCCACAGCTGTGGCCTGGATCCCTGGGCAGAGGTCTTCCGTCTTCTCTACTGGACCGCAGTGTGCAGCTTTTCCTGTGGCTGCAGCCTCCGCCATCTTGGCTGGGCTATTTTGCATACAGTCACTCTGATTGGCTGGTGGGTGTGGCTTAGGCATCCTGAAGAAACGGTCAACTTTAATATTACACTTTTATTAGATGAGATAGTTGGTATTGTGCTTCATTTAATTTAAATCTTTAATTTCTCAAAGCTTGTTTTGGTCTAATATGTAGTTTATTCTGCAAAATGTTCCATGTGCATTTCAGAAATTTGTGTATTTTGCAATTTGGGGATGAAATGTTCTATAGATGCCTTTTAAGTTGACATGATCTAATATGATATTTAAGGCCATTGTTTCCATTCTGTCTGGATAAGCTATCTATTGAGGTAAGTGAGGTATCAAAGTCCTAAGCTATGGTTGTATTACTGTTAAGTTCTGCCTTTATGTTCATTAATATTTGCTTACATATTTAGGCTCTCCTATGTTGGGTGCATAAGATATTTACAATTCTTATATTTTCTTCCTATAGCGACCATTTTCCCAATATATATATTGTCATTCTATGACTATTTTTTACATTCTTTGTTTTAAATTCTAATTTGTATATGAGTATTGCTACCCCAGATTTTTTTTTCATTTTTCTTTGCATGGAGTATCTTTTTCCATCTTTCACTTTCAATCTGTGTATATCTTTCAAATTGAAATGTGTCTGTTGTAGGAAGTATATTGATGGATTGCTTTTTAATTTTTTTCTTATTTGAACATTTTTCCCCTTTATTGATTAAGATATTATAAATGTGACCATACCCCCCTAATGTCCCTCTCATCCCCCCACTCTTGCCCTCACCCTCACCTCCTGTTGTCCACATCCATAACTTATCTTATATGCATGCATACAAGTCCTTTGGTTGATCTCTCCCCCTCATCCCCACCCTCCCCTATCTTCCCTATGAGTTTTGAGCATCTGATCTATGCTTCTCTGTCTCTACATCAGTTTTTTTTCATCAGTTTATGTTGTTCATTATAATCCACAAATGAGTGAGAGCATGTGATATTTATCTTTCTCTGACTGACTTATTTCACTTAGTATAATGCTCTCCAGCTACATCCATGCTGTTGCAAATGGTAGGAGTTCCTTCCTTTTTACACCAGCATAGTATTCCATTGCGTAGATGTGCCAAACTTTTTTAATCCATTCATCTTCTGATGGGCACTTAAGCTGATTCCAAATCTTAGCTATGGTAAATTGTGTTGCTATGAACATAGGGGTTCATATATCCTTTCTGATTGGTGTTACTGGTTTCTTGGGATATATTCCTAGAAATGGGATCACTGGGTCAAAAGGAAGATCCATGTTTAATTTTTTGAGGAAACTCCATACTATTCTTCACAGTGGCTGCACCAGTTTGCATTCCCACCAGCAGTGAACGAGGGTTCCTTTTTCTCCGCATCCTCGCCAGCACTTGTCATTTGTTGATTTGTTGATGATAGCCATTCTGACAAGTGTGAGATGGTATGTCATTGTTGTTTTGATTTGCATCTCTCAGAAGATTAGTGACTTTGAGCATGTTTTCATATATCTCTCAGCCTTATTTATGTCCTCTTTCAAAAAGTGTCTATTTAGGTCCATTGCCCATTTTTTGATTGGGTTGTTTATCTTCCTTTTGTTAAGTTGTATGAGTTCCCTGTAAATGCTGGAGATTAAACCTTTATCAGAGATATCATTGGCAAATATGTTCTCCCATGTAGTGGGTTTTCTTGCTGTTTTGTTGGTGATTACTTTTGCTGTGCAGAAGCTTGTTTTTTTTATATAGTCCTACTTGTTTATTTTCCCTTTAGCTTCCATTGCCCTAGGAGCTGTGTCAGTGAAGAAATTTTTTCAGCATATGTTTGAGATTTTGCTACCTGTGGATTCCTCTAATATTTTTATGGTTTTCCATCTTACACTTCAGTCCTTTATCCATCTTGAGTTTATTTTTCTGTATGGTGTAATTAAGTGGTCATTTCATTTTTTTGCATGTGTCTGACCAAATTTCCCAGCACCATTTATTGAAGAGACTGTCTTGGCTCCATTGTATGGTCTTGCCTCCTTTGTCAAATATTAATAGAGCATAGTGATTGGGTTGATTTCTGGGTTCTCTATTCTATTCCATTGACCTATATGTCTGTTCTTGTGCCAGAACTAGGCAGTTTTGAGAACAGTGGCTTTGTAGTACAGCTTGATATCTGGTATTGAGATTCCTCCCACTTTGTTTTTCTTTCTCAGGATTGCAGCAGCTATCCAGGTTTCTTTGTTTGTTTTTATTCCAGATGAATTTTTGGAGAGATCTTTCTATATCTGTGAAATTTGTTATTGGTATTTTGATAGGGAGTGTATTGAATCTATAGATTGCTTTGGGTAGTATGGACATTTTGATGATGTTGATTCTACCAATCCATGAACCATGAACACGGTATGTTTTTCCATCTGTTTATGTCTTCCTCTATCTCTTTTTTCAATGTTCTGTAGTTTTCTGAGTAAAGGTCTTTTATGTTCTCGGTTAAGTTTATTCCCAGGGTTCTTTTTTTTTTTTTGGTGCAATGGTAAATTGAATTTTTTTAAATTTCTCTTTCTGTAAGTTCACTATTGGTATATAAAAATGCCATAGATTTCTTGGCGTTAATTTTGTATCCTGTTACATTGCCAAATTCATTCATTAGGTTTAATAATTTTTTGATGGAGTCTTTAGGGTTTTTTAAATACAGTATCATGTCATCTGCAAATAATGACAATTTTACTTCTTCATTTCTAGTTTGGATGCCTTTTATTTCTTCCTCTTGTCTGATTGTTTTGGAGAGCACTTACAGGACTATGTTGAACAGGAGTGGTGAAATTGAGCATTTCTGTCTTGTCCCTGTTCTTAAGGAAAATGGTTTTTGTTTTTGCCCATTGAGTATGATGTTGGCTGTGGGTTTGTCATATATGGCTTTTATTATGTTGAAGTATGATCCCTCTATTCCCACTTTTCTGAGAGTTTTTATCAAGAAAAGGTGTTGGATTTCATCAAATGCCTTTTCTATATCAATCAATATGATTATGTGATTTTTGTCTGTCAATTTGTTTATGTGATGTATCACGTTTCTTGATTTGGGGATATTGTACCATCCTTACATTCCTGGAATAAATCCCACTTGGTCATGGTGTATGATCTTTCTAATGTAATGCTGGATCTGGTTTGCTAGAATTTTGTTGAAAATTTTACCATCTATGCTCATCATGGTAGTGGCCTCTAAGTCTCATTTTTGTTGTGTCTTTATCTGGTATTGAGATTAGGGTAATGCTGGCTTCATAGAAAGAGCTTGGATGTGTGCCTTCCTCTTGAATTTTTTGGAGTAGTCTGAGAAGGATTGGCTTTAGTTCTTCTTTGAATGTTCGGTAAAACTCCCCTGTGAAACCATCTGGTCCAGGGCTTTTGTTTGCTGGAAGCTTTTGTATGACTGTTACAATTTCATCAGTAGTTATGGGCCTATTCAGGTTGTTATTCTTCTTGATTGAGTTTTGGAAGCTTGTATTTTTCTTGGAATGTGTTCATTTCATGGAGATGGTCCAGTTGTACTTAGTATTTTTTGACAATCCTTTGTATATCAGTAGGGTCAGTTGTTACTTCACCTGTTTCATTTCTGATTTTGTTTATTTTGGTCCTCTCTCTTTGTTTCTTGGTGAGTCTGGCAAGATGTTCATCAACCTTGTTAACTGTTTCCAAGAACCATCTCTTGGTTTCATTAATATTTTGTATTTTTTGTCTCTATGTCATTTATTTTTACTCTGATCTTCATTATTTCCTTTCTTCTGAATACCATGGATTTTTCTTATTGCTCTCTTTCTAACTCTTTGAGTTGTAGGGTTAGATAATTTATTACCAGTTTTTCTTGTTGTTGAGATAGGCCTGTAGAGCTATGAACTTCCCTCTCAGGACTGCTTTCAGTGTTCTATAGATTTTGGATTATTGTGTTTTCATTGTCATTTGTTTCCAGGATGCTTTTTATTTCTTCTTTGATCTCTCTGGTAACTCAGTCATTGTTTAATAACATGCTATTTAGTCTCCAAATGTTTGATTTTTTCAATGTTTTTATTGTAGTTGATTTCTAGTTTTATGCCATTGTGATCTGAGAAGATGTTTGCTATGATTTCTATTCTCTTGAATTTGAAGAGACTTTGTCTGTGTCCTAATATATGGTCTATGTTTGAAAATGTCCCATGTGCACTGGAGAAGAATGTATATTCTGTAGCTTTGGGGTGAAATATATTGAAGATGTCAATTAATTCCATCTGATCTATTGAGTCATTTAGGATTGCTGTTTCTTTGCCGATTTTTTTTGTTTAGAGGATTTATCTAATGGTGTCCATGGGTAATAAAGTCCCCTACTATGACTGTATTGCTATTTATCTCTCCCTTGATATCTTCCAGAAGTTGTTTTATGTATTTGGGTGCTCCTGTATTAGATGCATATATGTTTACCAGAATTATATCTTCTTGTTGAATTGCTCCCCTTAGTATTATGTAATGGCCTTACTTATCTCTTGTTATGACCTTTACTTTGTCTATTTTGTCAGATATAAGTATCACAACCCCAGCTTTTTCCTCTTTTCCGTTTGCCTGAAAAAGTTTTTCCATCCATTCACTCTCTGTCTGTGTGAATCCTTTGTTCTGAGGTGGGTCTCTTTCAGACAGCAAATACATGGGTCATGTTTTCTTATCCATTCAGCTACCCTTTTGATTGAAACATTTAATCCATTTACATTTAATGTTATTATTGAAAAATGCTTGTTTGTGATCATTTTTATTCTTAATGTTTGTGTTTCTTCTTATCTTAATGTTTATTCTTTTTACAGCAGTTCCTTTAGCATTTCTTGCATTGCTGGCTTGGTAGTAGTAAACTCTCTTAGGCCTTTTTATGTTTGTGAAGCTTCTGATTGCACCTTCAATTTTGAATGATAGCCTTGCTGGGTATAGTATTCTTGGATTCATTCCCTTGCTTTGCATCACTTTGTATATTTCATTCCACTCCTTTCTTGCCTGGTGTGTTTCTGTTGAGAAGTCAGTGGATATTCTAATAGGAGATCCCTTGTAGTTAACTTTCTGTCTCTCTCTGGCAGCCTTTAAGATTCTTACTTTGTTGTTGGTGTTTGCCAATTTAATTATGATGTGCCTTGGTGTTGGTCTTTTAGAGTTCATCTTGTTCAGCACTCTATGTGCTTCTTGGACTTGTGTAGTTTTTTTCTTGCCAGTATCAGGGAAGTTTTCTGTCATTATTTCTTCAAACAGGTTTTTTATTCCTTGCTTCTTCTCCTCTCCTTCTGGTACCCCTATTAAGTGAATGTTGTGTCGTTTATGTTGTCCCAAAGCTAACTTAGACTCTCCTCTTGCTTTTTAAGTTTTTTTTCCAGTTGCTCCTTTTTTGTGTGTATTTTTTCCTATCTTGTCTTCTAATTCGCTGATGCTAGTCTACTCTTTTAGCCTTCCATTGTGTTCTTTATTGCAGCTATGAATAGGAACCTCTTGGTTCCTTTTCATGTTGGTGACATTCTCATTCAGCTCCTTATAATTCTCATTGATTTGTGTGTATTTGTCATCTAGCCATTTGAGCATCCTTATAACCATTAGTCTGAATTCTTTCTCTGATAAGTTAGTAGCCTCAATGTCATTTAACTCCTTTTCTGGTGATTCCTCTTTTTCTTTCCTTTGTGATTGCTCTTTTGTCTCCCCATGTTTTGCTGTAATGTTTTAATTGTAGCTCCAATTGCTTTGCTACCCAGTTTCTTTTGTGTTTGGTGCTACTGGTGTGACCTGTCAGGTCTCCTGGGCTTGGTAGTCTAGTAAAGTTACCTACTTGAGCTATTTGGGTTCTCTTGATGTAGGTCTGTGAGCTATAAAGGCTCAAATGAGATGTCTAGAAGTCAGCAGCATGGAGAGGGTGTCCCAATTTTTGCTGTCTTGTGCCCTTGGTTGAAATCACATGTACCCAGTAGGAACTCACAGTGGCACCCAGGAACCATCTGTTGGGGTGCTGGGGCTCAGGAGGCCTCCATTTTGGAAAGACACGACTGTGGTGTTCAGGGTTCTGTAGTTGTGGGGTGGGTAGACTCAGCTTTTGCTGCTGCTTCTGTGGTTGGATATATGTGATTCCAGTGGCAGTTTACAGGGGTACATGTGGTGTGTTTGCCAGCAGGGTGTACTGACACACTCTAAAGGGCCCTGGCACTGAAGCGACTAGATTACAGTGTCTGTGGGCAGGTATTCCAGAAGAGGGAATGTAACTTTTCTACAGCCCAGCAGTGCAACCCTGTTTGTTTAAGTGCATGTCCAGTGGGGCTCACAGCAGGGCATCAGGGCTGCTTGTGGACTGGTGGTGTTAGGAGACATGCAAGCTGGAAAAGCATGCAACTGTAGTGTACAGAGTTCTGTAGCTGTGGGGTGGGGAAACTCAGATTTTGCTGATGCACCTGTGGTGGACAAGTGCGTGTTCCCAGTGGGTGTGATTCCCAAGTGCGTGTTCCCAGTGGCACATAGGAGCACTTGCAGTGAGTTTGCTGCTGGTGCAGGCACACTGAAACACGCTTAATGGCCAGGTATTAATGGCTCAGTTGCAGGTATGCAGGATGGATGATTTCAGAATTTCTATTGCCCAGGGGAGTGCGTCCCTATTTGTCCAAGATCGGACCCAGCAAAGGCTCACTGTGGCTCCCCAAAGTGCCCTGTGAATAGATGAGCTCAGGGGGAATGAGCAAGTGTGAGCGTTTGCTGGCACTGAGCTCTGCCACACACTGAGGGGCTCTGGGGGTAAAGGGCCCTGGCGTTACAGTTACGCAGCTGGGTGTGTGTGGGCAGTTATTCAGACAGAGAGAATTCAGAATTTCTACTGGGAGGCAGTACGCCTGTGTTTGTACAAAATCACACCCAGCTGGGGTTCATGGGAAGTTGGAGGTCTGTGGCTGGTGAGGAGGAGGCTGCACTTACTGCTGCGGGTGCGGTGTTCCTTTAGAGGTGGAGTTCCTGGGGTCTGGGAGTCTGTCGGTGGGGCAGCAGGATTTTCGAGGGAGTGGCTGCCAGGTGGCAGGCAGTGTCCCAGGCCTGTCTGGGTGGTAATGCTGATGAGTTACTAGAAGAGGCTGCTCTCCCCTTTAAGATGGCCTGGCTCCATGCCTGAGCCCCGCAGTCTGGGGAGTGCCTGCAGCGGTGGTAGTCTCTCCCTGTCCCAAAGAGCCTGGTTTGCCATCCCCTGCTGCTCCTGCCAGATTTAACTGTCCCACACACACACACACACACACACACACACACACACACACCACACATCCACACACTCTCCTTTCATCCCTTCACTCACTCACTTCCTAGCCCTCATCTCTGTCCTGCCATTCACCATCTTTTTCTCCTGGATTGCTTTTTTAAAAAGATGCTTTTATTTATTTTAGAGAGGGAGAGAAAGAAACATTGATGAGAGAGAAACTGATTTTATAAGTTTTGAATAGAGGAAAATTCTAAGAAAAAGAACAAAATGTAACACAAAGAAATTACAGAAAATAACAAGGAAGTGTAAAAGTTGGGAACAAGTTGAAAAGACAGATGTCAGATCACATATATAGTAAAACAGTAACTCTAAGAGTAATGAGGTTATCTAGGAAAATAAAAATACTAAATCTAGATAAATAATAATTAAAGCATGTGCACAAGAGGGACACAATTTAAAAAGTAAATGAGTATACTTAGGTACATACCTAATTGAAACATATACCTCCATGTACCAGAAAACACCAAGAACATTCACAGTGGCATTTTACATAATCACCTCAAACTCAAAGATGTGCACATAACAAAAGTAGTAAAAAGAGATAATTTCATATAATGTCCTTCTAAAACATAAGAAAAAAATATCTGTTTTTGCTATAGATTTCCATATCCTAGAAAGATATTGAAAAAATACACATAAAAGCTTATTAAATACATATAATATATAATTTCACATAAAATATTCCAGGAAGTGATGAGTGTTAAAAGGAAAAATAAAGAAGGGTAAGCAATAGAGAATATAGTATGGGGAGGATAAAGTTATTTTATAGAAGAAGGTCAGGGAAAGCCACTCTTTTTGAATAGTAACCTAAGGAAAATAAAAGTGAGCCATGTAGACATCTTTAGGAAAAATGTTCTAGACAAAATAATCCGAGCGGAAGGTACTGTTTCATGAACATGACTGATATTGCTGAGAGGTGGGAGTGGAGGATATCATGGCTGAAATGGAGTGACTGAGTGCAACAGAAATATGAAATGAGATCAAATAAACAGCTGAGGCCCACATCACTATAGAGACTTGTAAGCAACTGTGTGAAATTTAGTTTTTATTCTAAATGAGAGTGGGCATCTTTAGAAGGTGAATAATAAATATTTGTAATGCATCATTCTGGCTACTCTATGGTGAACAGACTAGCAGGATAAATGTGGATGCAGGGAAATACTTTGGAGGCTATCAAAATACAATCCAAATGAGAGCTAATGGCGTGGAGCAGGTATTATTTAAAGATGGCAAGGATGGACAGATTATTATAAATGTAGAGCTTTTTATCTGAATGTGATTTATCCTGAACAACTAGAAGAATATAGTTTCCTTTTATTCAGCTTTGCCATATTTACACAAAAAATGTTTTGAAGTCTATATATCATAATGCTATGGTAGCTATATCTGAGTGTGCAGTAGAGATACTTTATTTTTGTGTATCATACTTGGGGTCCTGTATAGAGTACTCCAGTTGCTCATGGCCACTTAGAATGTAGAGACCTTGTTCAGAGTATGCCAGATGTTCAAGACCACTCTGAGCATGGGAATCTTAATCAAGGTGTCCAATGACTATACACAGGTGCAAGAGCAAGGCCACAGTAATCTGTATGTACACTGTGAAAATGTGCCCTTCTGTAACCCAAAAGACTGAGGTCACCATTTGGCAAGAAGTCTATTTTGTCTAAGTAGTATAAAGTTGTTACTGACCAACCAGTGAAGAGGATGCTATTATGCACGGCTCTTAGTGAGGCTGCTCCTATATAAGGCTAGGCTATACTATGGAAAAGATGTATTACTGACCAGCAAGCCGCTGCTGTAGGTACAGAGGCTGCTACTGCTGTGTGGGAAAGATGTACTGTTACCTAGCCAGTGTGCAGCTACTGTATGGGACTTTGTTTAGAAGACCTGTTTTGTAAACTGTCTTGTTAGCAATGGCTACATGGCCATTGGCTTCTACAATAAAGACTCTCTTATATACCCACAACTTCTCATGGCTTCTCTTTCTTTGAATAGACAGTACCAAGAAGGTCCAGTCCCTGGCAGAGAGGCTCAGACCTGACAGTTGGCATAGTGGAGCAGGATGAAGGAACTGAGTTCCTGACAATGCTTTATATTTTTAATTTTTATTCAACAAGTGTATTGGTGCTCTCTTGCAGCCATAACAAATTACCAAAAAGTTAGTAGTTTAAAACAACACAAGTTATATTTTGATAGTTTTATAGGCTAGTAGTCTGACAAAGGTTACACTGAGCTAAAACAAATGTGTCAGCAAGGGCACATTCTTTTTTGGAGGCTCTAAGAGAGAATTTATAACATCTAAAGGTCACTCACATTCTTTTGTTTGTGGCTGCCTTTCTCCATCTTTAAAACCAATAATGACAAATTTCTCTAAATCTTACATTGTCATGCATTTCTTACCACAGCTGAGAGAGAATTTCTCCTTTCAAAAACTCCTGTGGTTAGGTGGAGAACACCTGGATAACCTTTACTTCGGTATAGTATCTTTTACTATGCAGATAGCATGTTTACAGGTTCCAGGAATTAAGATGTGGACATACTTGGGGGACCATTATTCTGCCTATCACAACAAATGGCCATTTGTGAGATAACAGTCTGTATAGGGTGATATTTAAAAATATTCTTTTTAAAATTTATTGATTAAGGTATTACATATGTGCCCTCACTCCTCCTATTGTCTGTATCCTTTGGTTAGACTATATGCATGCATACAAGCCTTTTGGTTGATCTCTCCCTCTTACCCCCACCCTCCCCTACCTTCCCTCTGATGTTTGAGGGTCTGATCAATGCTTCTCTGCCTCTGGATCTGTTTTTGTTAATCAGTTTACATTGTTCATTATACTCCATAAATGAGTGAAATCATGTGATATTTATCTTTCTCTGACTGGCTTATTTCACTTAGCATAATGCTCTCCATCTCCATCCAAGTTGTTGCAAATGGTAAGAACTCTTTCTTTTTTACCACACCATAGTATTACATTGTGTAGATGTAGCACAGTTTTTTATTCCATTCATCTGCTGATGGGCACTTAGGCTGTTTCCAAATCTTAGCTATGGTGAATTGTGCTGCTGTGAACATAGGGGTGCATATATCCTTTCTGATTGATATTTCTGGTTTCTTGGAATATATTCCTGGAAGTGTGATCACTGAGTCAAATAGGAGTTCCATTTTTAGTTTTGTGAGGAAACTCCATATTCTTCTTCACAGTGGCTGCACCAGTCTGCATTCCCACCATCAGTGCACTAGGGTTCCCTTTTCTCTGCATCCTCACCAACACTTGTCCTTTGTTGATTTGTTGATGATAGCCATTCTGACAGGTGTGAGATGGTACCCCATTGTCATTTTGATTTGCACCTTTCAGATGATTAGTGACTTTAAGCATGTTTTCTATGTCTTTTGGCCTTCTTATGCCCATCATCCGTCAACAGCCAACTTCCTTTGAAACACTCTCTCTTCTTTGTCTAATTAATATTATAATATATACACATTATATTCATTAAATATTCATTTGACAATGTCAGGTACTGTGTTTGATATTGGAGGCATAAACTATAGACTACTTTATTTGTATAATGTTATATTATAAACATTGGCACGTGTATTTCAAAAAGTCATATGAATGTACCAAAATTGATTTAATATTGCACTAATATTAGACCTTAGAGTTACCACATTATAATTCACACATAACTTTATATACACTTTCTGATTATCTTCCAAAAATAATCTCTTAGAAAAAAATCAATCAGAGAAAAACAGGTAAGCATTAAAAATATAATTTTATTATTACCAGATTTTTTGGTGTATTTGAATATCAATAAATGTAAGCACAGAAAGATAGAGTATTAGGTATTTTATCTGTATATTTTCAAACAGATACGATGTGTATCATTCTTCAACTTTTCACCTAGCAATATATCCTTGAGACCTATCTCAGTGCCTATAAATGCAAATTATTCTTTTTAAAAATATTTATGAAATTGGTCAATATGAACATATAGGTTTCAGGTGTGGGTTTGTATGTTACAAGGTCTGTATATTCCACCATGTGCTCACCACCTAAGTCATATCTGTCACCTTATATTAACACTCCCTCCTTACCCCATCCTCTTCCCTCTGGCAATCACCACACTGCTACTTATGTTTATGAATTTCAATTTTAGATCCCACATATGAGTGAAATAATATGGTTCTTAGCTTTTTCTGACTGACTTATTTCACTTAGCATAATATTCTCAAGGTCCATCCATGTTGTTGCAAATGACACTATTTCATCCTTTCTTTTAGCTGAGTAGTATTGTGTATATGTACCACTGCTATATCCAATCCTCTATTGAAGGACACTTTGGTTATTTGCATGTCTTGGACACCATGAATAATGCTAAAATGAACATAGGGGTGCATATATCTTTGCAAATACATGATTTTGAATTTTTCAGGTATATACTCAAGAGAGGGATTGCTGGGTCATATGGCATTTCTATTTTTATTTTTTTGAGGAAGCTCCAGACTGCTTATTATACTAGTTGTACAAGTCTACATTCTCACCAACAGTGAATGAGGGGTCCCTTTTTCTGTAACCTCCCCAGCACTTGCTATTGCAAGTCTTATTGATAATGGCCACTCTGACAGGTATAAGGTGGTATCTCATTATAGTTTTGATTTGCATTTCCTTGCAATGGAATATTTCCTCAATTAGGTTTTCTGTTGATAAATCCCTCAGCTTATGGATTTCCTGGAAAGTTTTTTTTTTTATTTCTGCTTCATAATCAAAGGATAATTTTGCTGGATATATTATTCATGGCTGGTAATTTCTCTTTTTCAGACCTTTGAATGTTTGGTTCCACTGTCTTCTGGCTTGTATAGTTTCTTCTGAGAAGTTGGATGAAATTCTGATGGGTTTTCCCTTGTAAGTCACTTCCTTCTTTTCCCTAGTTGCTTTGAGAATTATTTTTGTCAATAATTTTTGACAGATTTAATACCAAGTGCAATGGAGAGGGCCTCTTTGGATTGAGGTACCTAGGTGTTCTGTTTGCTTCTTGGATTTGAGGATCTAGTTATTTCCATAGATTTGAGAAGTTCTAATCCACTATTTGCTTTTCTTTTTTCTTTATTGATTAAGGTATTACATATGTGTCCTTATCCCACCATTGCCCCCC
>PVJC01046010.1:0-13302 GCA_004026665.1 Murina feae
GGTGCATGCATTTAAGCATAACTAATGGACACAAAACACTGGGGGGTAGGGGAGGCTGGGGGAAGCGCAGGGGAAAAAAGAGATATATGTACCAATCTTTGTAAAACTTTATGTAATAATAATATAAAAAAAAGAGAGAAAAAAATAAAGTAATTATGGATAGTGAAAAAAAAAATAGATGCTGAAAAAGCATTTGTTGTAATCCAGCACCTGTTTATTATTTAGAAAAAACTCTCAGCAAAGTGGGAATAGAGGCAACATACCTCAGCTTTGAATGTGACAAACCCACTGCCAACATTATACTGACAGGGGAAAACTAAAAGGTTTCCCTTAAGATCAGGAATAAGACAGGGCTATCCACTTCGACCATTCTTCTTGAATAGCATGAACAGTCATAAAAACATGTGTATAGATGAATGGAACAGAATAGAGAGCCCAGAAATAAGCCTATGCCTGCACGGTTAATTGATATTTAACAGAGGAAGCAAGAACATAAAATGGGAAAGAGACAATCTATTCAATAAATCGTGTTGGGAAAATTGGAGAGGTACTTGCAAAAAATGAAACTAGACATCCACCTTATGTCATATGTAAGAATAAACGCAAAATGGGTTAAAGAGTTAAATGTAAGGCTGGAAACCATAAAATAGAAGAAAACATAAGCAGTAAAATCTTGGATATTTATCTTAGGAACTAGAGGCCTGGTGCATAAATTCGTGCGTGGGTGGGGTCCCTCTGGGTGGCCTGCAGGGATCGGGCTGAAACCCACAGTCCAACGTTGCCTGCAGCTCCTACCTGCCACTCTGCTCATCCGGGCCCCACTGTACCTGCCACAGGCTCTTGCCCAATCAGTCCCGATCGAGAGAGGCTTGTGCTGCTGCAGCAGCACTCACCAGCCATGTGCCCTGGGTCTGGTGCCCTCCTAAGGGGAGTGGCCTGCGGTATCAGGCTTAAACTGGCTCTCCGACATCCCCCAGGGTCCTGGATTGTGAGAGGGTGCAGGCCAGGCTGAGGGACCCCACCAGTCCACAATCAGGCTGGGGAAGGAGCGTGGGAGGGCTCCAGGGCATGTCTGGCCCATTTCAGTCCCAATCAGCCAGACCCCAGCAGCAAGCTAGGCTACCAGTTGGAGCATATGCCCCCTGGTGGTCAGTGCAAGTCATAGTGACTGGTCAACCAGTCAACTGTCTGCCCCTTGGTAGTCAGTGCACATCATAGCAAAAGGTGAGCAGCCTTAGCATTAGCATATTACCCTTTAATTATATAGGGTAATTTTTTCCGATATAGCTCCTTGGCAAGGGAAACAATTGGGACTACATAAAACTAAAAAGGTTTTGCATAGCAAAGGAACCATCAACAAAATGAAAAGATAACCTACTGAATGAGAGGTTATTTTTGCCAATAAGACATCTGATAAGGGGTTAATATCCAAAATGTAATAAAGAAGTTATAAAACTCAACATCAAAAAATCAACAATCCAGTTGAAAAATGGTCAAATTACCTGAATAGACAGTTCTCTCAAGTGGACATACAGATGACCAATGGACATGTGAAAATATGCACAATGTCACAAATCATTAGAGCAATGCAAATTAAAGAGATTGAGATACCACCTCACACCTATCATAATGGCTGTCATCAGTAAGTCAACAAACAAGTGTTGGTAAGGATGTGGAGAAAAGGAAACTTCATGCACTTCTGGTGGAAATGCAGATTGATGCAGCCACTATTGAAAACAGTATGGAGTGTACTCAAAAAATTAAATTTGAAACTGCCTTATAACCCAGGAATTCCACTTACGGGTTTTTGTTCAAAAAAACCCAAAGCACTAATTCAAAAGAATATATGCACCCATAAGTTCATTGTAACATTATTTACAACTAGAGGCCTAGTGCACGGATTCATGCACTGGTGGTGTCTCTCAGCTTTGCCTGCGGGGATCAGGCCAAAACCTGCTCTCTAGCATCCCCCGAGGGGTTCAGATTGGGAGAGGGCACGGACCAAGCTAAAGGACCTCTAGTATGCATATAAGATCTTTGGTTAATCTCTTCCCACCCTCTCTCCTACCCTTCATCCCTTTGAGATTTATCAGTCTGTTCCATGTTTCCATGCCTGTGGTTTCAGCTCCTGTGTTGAGCGTCTGCCCTCTGGTGGTCAGTGTATGTCATAGCTGCCAGTCACTTAGTCTTTTATGTATATAGATAGCTGGGATATGGAAGCAACCCAAATGCCCATGAAAAGATGAGTGGGTAAAGAATATATGCTATAAATACACAATGGAATATTACTCTGCTGTGAAAAAGAACAAAATTTTACCCTTTGCAACAGCATGAATTGACCTAAAGGGTATTATGTTCAGTGAAATAATTCAGAGAAATATTATATGATTTCACTTACATGTGGAAACCAAAGAGCAAACGAAAAAAGAAAGTAGAACAGATTCATAGACACAGATCAGACTAGTGGTTGTCAGTGGAGAGAGGGGTTTTCGGCGGGGTGGGAGTTGTAGAGGAGGTGTGGAAAAGTTGAAGAGATTAAGAAATACAAATTGGTAGTTTCAGAATTGCCACAGGAACGTAAAGTACAGCATAGGGAATGTAGTCAATAATGTATTAGGGGGGAATTTTTGTGAACCACAGGATTGTCTAATCACCATGTTGTACACCTGAAACCAGTATAAAATAATACTGAAGTTAAACTGGAATGGAAAATTTTAAATAAAATATTTTTAAATGCTTGGTTTTAGCATGGATTTGAACAATATATCTTTTGGTGGTTTTTGTTTTTAATTTACTGATTTTAGAGAGAAAGGGAGAGAGAGAGAGAGAGAAAAAAGATAGAAACATCGATTTGTTGTTCTACTTATGCATTCATTGGTTGATTGTTATATGTGCCCTAACTGGGGATGGAACCCACAACCTTGGTGCATTGGGCAGATTCTCTAACCAGCTGAGCTACACAGCCAGGGCTGAACAATACATCTTTTAGATTGCTTATAGAAGTGGTAACATAATCTTAATTTTAAAAAATAAGTATTTCTCAATTTTATTAAATGGTGGTATCATATATTTTTGATTGCCTTGTATGTTTTAGAGAATACTAATTGCTAGGCAATATAGTAGCACAAAACACATTATTCTTGTCCTCCTGCAACTTAACCATGTAAATGGGCATGTAGTTGTAAAATAATCACATGTAAACATGAATTCTAATTTTTTATATGTGCCCTGCAGAAAAACTTAGGCTGTTATAAGAATGTAAAGGGAAAGCCTGGGATATTAGGAAAATTTTCTCTTGAGAAATTGTAGTTGATTTCTTGAGAATAGTAATAACAAGACTGATAGAGTTCAGGGAAAAGAACATTTCAGGTGGCAGGATCACTGTATTTGAAGTTTATGAAGTGGGAAAAATATTGTCAAAATTGAAATATGGCAAGAGTTTGCTGGGTTGTAGTTGTGGGGAACTGGAGAATGGAAGGAGATTCAAAAGGAGAGAGGTAGGCAAGGATTGTCTGCAGGGCCTTATGTACTGTATTAAGAGGTAGTTATCCGGAGGAGTGGTATCAGCTGTGTTTACTTTTTTAAAAGATTACTTTGTTGGTTAAAAATCAAAAAAAATATCCTTGGGTGAGGATTAACAACAAAAAAAGAGTAAATGGTGTACATTTTCCCCAACCAGAGAGTAAATAGCTTAAATCACCCTATTGGTGATATATAACAGAAATCCAATTACAGCCATTGGCCAATCATACCCAAGGAGGTAAAGTTAAGAGAATAAATCTCATTTTAGTACATCACCATTAAAAAAAATTTTTTTTAAAGATTACTTTGTTAAGAGAAGAACCAAGAGATCAGAATATTTGGAAATATGTAGTAGCATTAGAGGTGGAGTGAAGTGAATGGGTTTGAGATTTCCTTATAAATTGAATCTGTAGGGCCAGATAAAGTGTGGTATACTACTAAGGAAGACTCTGGATTTTCTGCTTTGAGCAGCTCAGTATATATAAATGCCTTTTACTATTTGGGAAAGATTTTTTAAAAAAGCAGAGTCTGAGTTATGTTTTTAATTCCTTTTTGGTGTTAGTCTCAGTCACACTTATTTTTTGTTACTTGGTAGATGTTGGTATGTAAGGTTCTAGATTAAACACTGTTTTAGGGTTCAGGATGTAAGAAAAATATTTCCACCCTGGCCAGTTGTTTGGGCATTGTTCAGTGCACCAAAAGGTTGCCAGTTCGATTCCTGGTCAGGGCACACATCCAGGTTGTGGCTCGATCCCCAGTAGGTGGTGTGCAGTAAGCAGCCTGATCAATGTTTCCCTCTCACATCAATGTTTCTCCCTCTCCCTTTCTCTCTAAAAATCAGTAAATATTTTTTTAAAAAAATACTTTCTTCTTATAAGGTTATTAAGGATAAAAATGAAAATCTGAGAATTCATGAAATATTTAAAGCATTTCCTGTACTAAGATGTAATCTACTTAAAGATCAGCATGTTCATTGTATTTTACATGTGTTTTATTCTAGCCGTGCAGGACGTTCCAAACAAGCAGCCACTAAAGAAAATGACTCAAGTGAAGAAATAGATGTGTTTCAGGGTTGCTCTCCTGTCAATGATGATATTCCACAAGAAGAAACAGAAGAAGAGGAAGTTTCTACAGTAAATGTATGTTTTTATTAAAATGCCATGTGTGATAGTGATAACCGGAAAGGTGAGCCGAGGGTTTTTCCTGAGGTCATGTCTCGCAACGCTGAAGAATGAGCTCCAAGGACCAGAAGATTTAAGCAAAAGTGTGGAAAATTTATTACAAGCAGATTCAACTCCCCTCACAGGGAGTGGGGGCCCTAATAATGGACTGCCCCCTAAAGCCTTATAGTCCAGGGGCATATATTTGCTACAAGTCTGCTCCATGTCTACCTGTGTCTTCACCTAATTGATTCCCTTCATTGTTCTTGCCCAACAATGGATCTGAACTTTCCGTTTCTGTGTGTTCTTTCTCTGTTCCCATGCAACTTTCTCTGTTTCTATGCGTTCATACACCTTGCTGCTGCAGGCCCTCACTCTGGCTTTGAGTCCAGAAACATTTTATTATTTCTGCTTTGTTGGTTTCTGTGATTAGGCTGGCTCAAACTGCCATGTCTACACCTGCCTATGTTCCACCTGCCTTTGTTTTCCGCTGTATCCATCTGCCTGTGTTTCAAATTAACCCTCTCAATAGTATGGAATATAGAAATAGGGTTGGTGAATATTTGGTCACATCTTTTTAGCATTTGATGTTTCTTACAATTTTAAATATATATTTTCTCCTTTATTAGTTTAGCATTATTTCATCTACCAGCTTGTATAATGCAGAAGACATCTTTTATGGAAATCTAAAACTGAGTGAAAATAATCAATGTAGCCTAATGCAAGTGCAAATATCAAGTTTAAACTGATGTGGAAAAGAATAGATACTTCAGGCATTTTAAAAAATATATATTTTATTGATTATTCACAGAGAGGAAGAGAGAGGGATAGAGAGTTAGCAACATCTTTGAGGGAGAAAAATCAATCAGCTGCCTCCTGCACACTCCCCACTGGGGATGTGCCCACAACCAAGGTACATGCCCTTGACCAGAATCGAACCTGGGACCCTTGAGTCTGCAGGCCGATGCTTTATCCACTGAGCCAAATCGGTTAGGGCCTTCAGACATTTTTATACCTTGATTTTAGAGTGCTGATGTCTGTTAAATATACTCTTATTTATGTTTCATTACTTTTTGTTTGAATTTCAAAGTAGAAACTAGAAATTAGTCGATCATATAGAATAAAATCATAGTTTTTACTAAAATCACCCTTTGGAATTCATAACATTGGTAATAAACACTTTTTTTTTTTTTTTTTAAGTAGGAATGTGGAACTTCCTGAGGTACTTTTTTTATATTTTAAGTAATGAATTGTTTTGCCAGTTAACACATTTCTGTGACACATTTCAGATATTTTACTGTGGAAGAAATATAAACAATTAAGTAAGAGCTGTTCTCTTGGTAATACTAATGCTGAATCTGTGGATCAGCTCAGTCAGTCATCTTATTTAAGAAATCAGTGTACTGTGATCAAGTATCAGAGTTGATTCCCCACTTTTCTGACCTATTTAAAATATAATTAGCTTTTCAGTCTGCAGCAGAATTCATTTATGTGATTGGATTACCACTGCAGAAAAATATGCTGCATTGTGATCTCAAACTAGCTGAGCTTGTTTCTTAACAGGTTTTTGGGGGATGTAAAAATAAGGTGAAAGAGTCTCTGATATCTTCATCAAAGAAAAACTATACTGTTAATTAAATTAAAATACTGTCCTTTTTATATTCCTCTTGTTTGAACTGAAGTTTTATGCTTTTATTACCTCTTGCCAATTAATAGGAATGTGTCTGAATTTTAGCTTACTTACATGTATTTGATAGTTGTTAGGATCTAAACTCAATAACTATTTTCCCAGAGAGACAGCTGTAAGCCTAAGTTCATACGTGTCAAATTTTGTCTTATCACAGAAATGTAAGTAAAAAAATGACATTTGTGATTATTCTACTTGCTGTCTACATTGACTTCTGATCATTTGTTTTTAAAATTATTAAATAGAAAAGGAATGATTTTTCTCTTGGTATTCGGGGAAAAGCTTTACATGAACATTCAAATATTATATATGCCTAAATAAGTGTTGCCAAGGCAGCAAGTTAAAATAGGAGAAAGGTTTCAAGGAGATAAAAGCAAAGAAAATTAGGACCAAGTAAGAATAATGATTGGTTAAAAAATTATTATAATTGCTCTATCTAATAAATGTGTACCCATTTTAATTAAGCATCTGATGATTTTTCTTTTAAGGTACGGCGGCGAAGTTCTAAAAGAGAAAGGCGATGAACAAATGTAATTAATAATTTCTATGTGAACACTTAAAAATCATTTTACATCAAGCATGAGGCTGAATAAAACCTTTGATACACAAAATGGGACTGATGAAGAGTGGACAGTTGGATCCCCCTTTGATAGCCTCATGTGTTTGTGGTCACACTTTAGCCATACGCATGGTGATAACATTGACTTGTGAAAGTGTAATTTGCTATGGCTATGTAGAAAAAAACTAAAGAAGAAACTTGTAAATATATTTTTCCTTTTTTTTTTTTTTTATGTTTCTGACTTCTAGTGTGCTTGTATAGCTTTTATCTGTGGCTTTAAACTGACAGTACCCAACTGTTTATTGGATCTATTGCTTTGAAAAGAGTTAGGATAGATCTTAAGCAGTCATCTGTCAGTGTTTGTATTTGTATACTCTGAAGTTTTACTGTGAAAAAATTATTTTCAACAAATGGTGGCTTGATGTCACTATTGGTTGGAGAGTTAAATGGTCTCTTTCCCTTGTGTATCTTACCTAGTGTTTACCCCTAGGCACCCTTAACCTTCAGAGGTGCTAAATCATCTGCTATTATATCTGAAAGATGCCTCTGATGGGAGGAAACCACACAAATTGTGAAATACTCCTGAAGTTGATTATTTTACACCTCAGTATTGGTCTCAGAATTTTCGGCCTTCTCTGGCAATGAAAACTTTAAGAAAAAAGATTTAAAATATTTTAATTTTAAAGAATGTGTTATAAAATAATGTACTGAAATCTTTATCCCATTTTATCAACCCTTTTCAGTTCATATAATCTACTGTATCAATAAAATTCTGTAATTTGAATTAGTTTTTAATAGTCTAGAATGTTATTGTGTATAGATATTTCCTCTTGAATGTGTTCAGAAAATGCAAATTATTACACTATAATATAAAGTCTGATATATACACATTAGAAAAGTTCCAGTTCTTCATAACAATGTAAAGGTAATCAGAAAGAAAAAAATTTTATTGATGCAGTGTGTCTTTATAAGGCTGTTCTGGAAAACAAGAGTTTTGTATTTTATAGTGAGTTGCATGTTTATGAAAAAAAAACGCTAAAATGGAATGTGCTCTTTTTTGTAAATTCATATTTAGTTATAGTATATGATAGATTGCCCCATAACATAGTTTTCATCAAGAGTTTATTATTGTTTTTTATTTTGGAGCCAAAAACATTGTTTTGGGAGGAAGGACAAGTGGGAGTGATATATCAAACTACATGAGCTACTGTAGTAGGTATTACAGTCTTATGAACTTTTTAAATGAAATTCCACTTTGTCCTGATTGGGAAAAGTGGAAATTTATTTGGATTTAGAGATGATATTCTCTTTATTGTAAGCTGCAAAATTATAGAAACAAATTACATAAGACAGTATTCTTTTACAGTTTTGTAAACTGTATTTTGAACCAAAACTTACAGGTTGTTACTTTATGTGTAGCTAAATTTATTTTAGTATTTCAGGTGCTGTTCTTTTCCTTTTTCATGGTTAACATCAGAAAGAAACTCATATTCTAACTTGTTAAATTTATCACATTGAATAATGGAGCATTTTCATGTAACACACTATTATGTTTAAGGTATATTTCCAAGATTGGTGATAATAGATGAGGGATATAATAAAGAAACTATTTTGGAAAATGACATTTTACTATTTTCCAATGCATATCACAATTAATGTGATTATTATTTTTTTAGAGATTTCTCCATGTTAATGAAACTGCCTTTTATTTAAAAAAAAAATGTTTTTATTTGTGTCTTAATCTCTCAATATTTAGCTGTTCTTTATTTACAACAGTACTGACACCAGTGATTATGGGAGGATGCTATATATCAAGGCAACTAATGTTGGACCAAGACACATTGGTTTTTAAACATTTCATTAGCTCAGTTCTCCCAAACACACTGTTTCTATTTCAGCAGTACAAAGGCATGTTTATAAATCTATAAGAATAAAGGATAGCTTTGTATTTTTGTCATTGACTAAATTGCACCAGGAATGTTTATGGAAGTATATCTTTAAGACCATTTTATAAAACAACAACAAAAAATGGTTGTGGAGGACTTTTATTTGCATGATCATAGTTAAGCAAATTTCATTGTACATTAATTCTGTACATTAGATCACAAAAATATTCATTGTAGGTTCTGTTTAATGCCAATGAGTCTGTGATTTTCTTACACATAATGTTCCCTTTTGGGAGAATTATGATGTAAATTTTCCATTTTTCTGTAGAAAAATAGGTGCAATAATTATCAAAATTTTGATGTCCTGTATCTTCATCTTAAGGGATTATCTTATGTTTAAACTTAACATTTCATGTACTAACATTTGGAGAGCCACATACCATTACTAAAGTAAAATTAAGTATATATAAAAAATTGATTGCTAACAGTGGTTAGCAAGCTCTTCAGTGATAATGTTCATTTTGAAATATGTACTGTAAAAGTTTGAGAAAATATTTAACTCATTGTAACAGGTTCCATTATTAAAATCTTGTGATTCTTTAGTGAGGTTATCTTGCTTCACTCTGTTGCAAATCCATTTAATCTACATTATAATAAAATTTCTTGCTGCAGTGCAACAAGAAGCTTTTTCAGTGATCTCCACTATATATGTAAATTACAAAAGTGGCTATAAAACTTGTTCCAGGTATTAAAGGTTGAATTACATTCTATATCACCTTATAAGTATGATTTTTAAGATTTCTTTTTTGCCCACTTGAAAAATGTCAGGAATTTAAGAATTTGTTTAACTTAGGTATATCTCCCTTACCATATAGTATTATGTTACCATAATGAACAATTGGTATTTAGATAAATAACTAACTTTCAGACACATTATTGGGTTTTCTGTGAAGTTGAATAAACATGAAAGCTACTATATAATTGTATTATTTTATTTATGTGAATCTATGTACCTACATATATTTAAATATTTTTACTTAATGAAGAAAAGCAAATTTTGATCATTTTTAACTTTGGCGCCTTTGTTTTATGAAGCAAAAATAGTATTTCCCCCTAGTATTTTTTCAAACTTTTTGTTTAAACTTCTTATGCAATATCTTGGCTGGCAGAGATTTACTAAATACTGTTTAATCAAAAGGATTGCATAACTGAAGAAAATAAATGTATAATATAAACTTTAAAAGTAAGAACTAAGAAATATTATTAAGGGCAGTTTTATTAATTTATTTAGCCAATATTTATTGAGTGCCTACTATGTGCTGAGCTTGTAATGGAGGATAAAGTTTGGTCAAGATAGAATAAGCCTCTGCCCTTGGTGAGCTTATGTTCTCTACAGGGATGGTGGGAGAATAAGGAAACAATAATCTTTATCTTCTATAATAATAAAAGGGTAATATGCTAATTAGACCGGACATCATTCCAGACTTTTTTCCTGACAAAGCCAGGGCCAAAGGGAAGCCAGCCCGGGTCCTGGATGCCTGTGGGCGGCCCAAGGGAAGTCAGCCTGAGTCTTAGGTGCCAATGCCAGTGGGGGGAAGGAAGGCCTACTCTTGCACAAATTTTTGTGCATTGGGCCTCTAGTTAAATTTATAATGTCAGATTGTGAAAAGTGGTAGAGAGTAAAAATTGGAAAAGCTATATTGTACTTTGAAGCTATATTATTCAGTACATACAATCTAAGGTACCTTTTTGATAAAGTGACATTTTTATAATTTTAAAATATCACATGGTATCTGTATGAATATTTCATGTCTACTTTGAAAATAATATAGCCATACCAGTTTTGTTTTAGCTATTGTTTGCATGACAAAACTTTTCTGTCCTTTTATTTTCAACAGATGTTCGTTCTATTTAAAGTATGTGTTGTGTACACATTTTATACTTTGGTGGTGTTCTTTTATCCAATCTTAGAATCTTTCTTCTTTAATTACATTGTTTCAACTACTTACTTTTAGTGTTATTATTGATATATGTTTTAAGCCTACCTACTATCTTCTATTTATTTTCTTTTTCCAGTCTTTTCTTTATTCGTAAATTTTCTTTTGCCTCAGTAAATTGCTTCTTGCTATTTTATCTCTTCTGTTAGCTTTTTAGTTATGCTTGACTATATCTTGTTTAGTGGTTACTCTATAGATTATGTTTGACGTATAGTCTGTTATTAATCCTTTTATTACCTCCTGAACGATCCAAGAATTTTAAAACAGTTCAATTCCATTTGCTGCCTTTCTACTCTTTGTGCTATACTTATATATTTTGTGGTTACAAATGCCATGATGTTATTTCTCGAATTAGTATTCTTTCTGCATGTGTGTGTTTAATTATAGGTTTTTGCTTCCATCTTAATGTTCCTGCAGCATGAAGAACTTCTTTTAGTATTACATATAATGCAGATCTGGCGCCAGTTAACTTATTCAGATTTTGTTTGAAAGTCTTAATCACACCTTCATTTTTGAAGGGTGTTTCTATTGGCTACGAAATCTAGATTGGTAATTTTATTTATTGGGCATTTAAAAGTTATTACATTCCTTTGGATTTCATATTTTCTGTTGCAAAGTGAGCCAAAAACCTTTTTACTATTTGTAGATGTGTCTTTTTTTTTCTGGCTACTTTTAGGATTTTCTCTTTATCTTGGTTTTCAGTAGTTTGACCATGGTGAACCTACTTACAGTTCTTAACATTTTATTTATCTTGCTTGGGGTTTACTGAGCTCTTGAATCTGTGATTGATGTATCATATCAGTTTTGAAAAATTCTTGTCCATTTATCTTTTCACATGACTTCTACTCACTTCTCTCTTTTTCACACTTCATTGTATATTATACTCCTTGTGTCACATATGCTTTTTATTTTCTCCATTCTTTCCACTCTTTTTCCTCTGTGTGCTTCATTTTGATACTTCCATTAACCCATATTCAGATTTACTAATTTTACCTTCTGCCATGTCCAGTTTTCCATTTAACCCATACAGTTAGTTAATTTCAAATATTGTAAAAAAAAAACTAAAGAGAAGAAAAACAAAAAAATCAAATATTGTATATTTTAGTTTTGGAATATTTAATTGTATGGATTTTATTTCTCTATTGAAATCTCCATCTTCTTATTTTTTATTTTTATAACATAGCTGACAATGATTTGAATTATGTAATGCCAATATCTGAATCATCTCTGGATCTGATCCTGTTGTCTGATTCTTTTATTTTTTGATTATCATTCACATTTGCCCAGTCACACTTATTTATCCCTTGTAATTTTTTTCTTTTATCCAGGATTGTGTGTACAAAAGAACCAAAGATGTGAAGTTGATGTGATGTCACCCACTTCCCAGGAGGGGATTTGTCTTATTTTCTGTTAGGCCTTATAGAGATTGATCACTTCAATCTATGGCACTAGGTTTGAGTTTCAGTTTTACTTAGACTTAGTCCACATATTTCAAAAGTCTTTAGGGACAGACTTTTAGCATGGCAAGGCTGCAGGAGATCCCGTTCAGCCTTTCCAGCCTAGCCTCTTAGTGGGAAGGCTATTTTATATAGAACTAGGGGCCCGGTGCACAAAACTCGGAGGGTGGGGGTCTCTCAGCCCAGCCTGTGCCCTCTTGCAGTCTGGGATACCTCGGGGGGGATGTCCACCTGCTGGCATGCCTGGCCAGCCTGGGTGAGGGACTGAGCCATTTTCAGGCTGCCCACAGCCCCTTTGGGGTTTGTGCATGGGGGGGGGGGGCTAGTGAGTGCAGGCCTGGACGTTTCCCACCAGAGGGCCCACGATTACACACGCCTGGTGGCCCACACCGCTGAGGGGACACACCTGGCACAGAGTTGGGTGGCAAGCCAGGGGCGGACGCTGGTGCAGAATCCCTCGGTGGGGCCCTACTCCTGAGCAAACACACCCGGGGTGGAGCCGGGCAGCAGACTGGCTTCGGATTCTCCGCGCTGTGCAGCAGATGCTCCCGCACACCCTGCAGAGGCTTCGTGCTCCTGCATGCCCTTGGAGGCTCTCGGGGGCGGAGCTAGGCAGCAGACCCAGGACAGCTGCTCCTGGACGCCTCGAGGCCCCAGGCTGGACCTCCCACTGAGGTGACACACCTGGCACAGCTATGCCGGCCGTGGAGGCTCCCAGTGCAGAGCCGCCCTGCCAGCCTCCATCTTGGCTGGGTTAATCTGCATACAGCTGCTCTGATTGGCTGGTGGGCGTGGCTGTGAGCAGAGGCTCAGCCAGCCTAGGCAGGCAGTTGCAACAGAAGCCTTTGGTTTGCTCTAGCTCCATGGCTGTTGGCCTCCATCTTGGCTGGGTTAATTTGCATACAGCTGCTCAGATTGGCTGGTGGTAATGGTCAATTTGCATGTTTCTCTTTTATTATATTAGATAGCCAAAGAAGGTTCTTTGTAATTCTTTTTTTTTTTTATTCTTTTTTTTTTTTTTTTTTTTTTAAATC
>PVJC01046011.1:0-13477 GCA_004026665.1 Murina feae
TCATTTTCTTTCATCCTACCTTTGCCATACATTCTTCTCTACTTACTTTCACTGTTTTAATACCTATCTATCTACCTGCCTAATTATCCACTATCATTTATCTTTTTTTCTTTTCTGACTTCTACTTTTAAAATCTGTCCCCAGTACACAACTGTACTTGGTTTTCATTACAGACCCTACAGTTCCCTCATACATCCTCTTTTTTTAACTCTGCTGTCCACTGACTCTTTTATAAAATTCTTCCCTCCATCCTGTTCCACCTCTCCCCCACCTGGTTACTTCCCCCCAAACTCTCCCTGGCTGCTGCTCCGCCTGCCCCCTGCCCATCTCTCCATCTCCTGGCTCCCCTGGGGGTTCACCCCAGCTCTGAAGGGAGATAGGGCCTCTCACAGGAGACCCCTGCCCCTGTGTAAGAGAAAATGGAGCCAGCGAGAGAGTGGGCCCAGGAGGTGTGTGAGAGAGAGAGAAAGGGAGCAGCTCTCCTTCCCTCACTAAAGCTTCCCTCATTAAATCCTCCAGCTGCCCAGCCAGCCCACCACTGCTGCGGCTCCGATGGGCCTGGGTGGGTCGTGGGAAACACATGCACAGAGGCTTAGCAGCCTCCGTGCGTGTATGTGCCCCTGGACCCACCCAGGCCCATTGCAGCCCCTGGGGCAGCCGGCTGGTTCCACCCCCGCATTGGCTGCGATGGGCCTGGGTGGGTTTGAAGGAGGCTTAGCAGCCTCTGTGCGTGCGTGCCCCGGACACACCCAGTCTGATCACAGTCCCTGGGCCGGCTGGTTCTGCTTCCCCTGCGATGGGCCTGAGTGGGTCGCTCTGAGGCTTAGCAGCCTGCGTGCGTGTGTGCCCCGGGACCCACCCAGGCCCATCACAGCCCTGGGCTGGCTGGCTGCTCCCTCCCTCGGCTGCCGCCTCTATTTGCGGCAGAGGCCTCCAGTCTGCCTGGCTAGGCCACAGTCTGTGGCTTCTTTCCGGCTCCCGGCTCCTGCCTCTGCCATCTTGACTGGACTATTTTGCATACCTTCGCTCTGATTGGCTGGTGGGCGTGGCTTACCCTGTCCCGAAGAAACGATTAATTTTACTATTTCACTTTTATTAGTTTAGATATGTAGAAAGACATGATTCCTCATAGATATGGTTCATCTGCAAGGAACAGCATCCTAATACAAGAGCCAAAAAGGAAACTTTCTCTACTAAACTTTGTGCAAGAGTACACAAATGCAGTTTCTCTAAAAACAACAGAAACACAATGTATAAAAAGAAGACACTCCTTCCGTTTTACACTTGGTGTTGACTATGAATAAAGCCCTATTTGTTTAGAAGCCCTATTCTTAAAGAAGCATTTAAGAGAGGGACAAACGTTAGGGAATTCACCTCTTCTTATCTTTTTCAGGTCAAGAAAGTATAGATCCATAGTTTGCATATAATAGATACTGGAATATTTGCTGAAATTGTTGCTGAATTCTTCAGTCCAACATCTAATACTTATTATGCAATTTGAAGATATAAATGAAATTCTTTGTGATATAATTAAGGGGAAGAAGACGATGATGATGACAATGATGAATGAAACATCTTAACTAATAAAAGCGTAATATTAAAATTAACCGTTTCTTCCGGACGGCCTAAGCCATGCCCACCAGCCAATCAGAGTGACTGTATGCAAATTAGCCTAGCCAAGATGGTGGAGGCCGCAGCCCCGGTGTGCGGCTGCAGCCTCCGCCATCTTGGGAGCCTCTGTCCTGGGAAGGCATCTGGCGCCATGGGCTGGCGGATGCCTTCCCAGGCGGAGAAGCCTTCCCAGGGGGCGGGGATGAGCCGGCAGGACCCCACGGCCCCCTCCTGGGAGGCCAATGGGGTGGCCAGGCAGAGAAGCCTTCCCGGGGGGCGGGGACGAGCCAGCGGGACCCGTGGAGGAGGCCGATCGGGTGGCCAGCGCCACCCAATTGGCCTCCCAGGCAGAGAAGCCTTCCTGGGGGCGGGGACGAGCTGGCGGGACCCCGCGGACCCCTCCTGGGAGGCCGATGGGGTGGCCAGGTGGAGAAGCCTTCCTGGGAGGCGGGGACGAGCCAGCGGGATCCCGCGGCCCCCTCCTGGGAGGCCGATGGGGTGGCAAGTGTCTGGCCAGTGCCACCTGATCGGCCTCCCAGGCAGATAAGCCTTCCCAGGGGGGGAAAGCCAGCGGGACCCCGCAGAGGAGGCCGATCGGGTGGCCAGTGCCACCCATCGGCCTCCCAGGCAGAGAAGCCTTCCCGGGGGGCGGGGACGAGCCGGCGGAACCCCGCGGAGGAGGCAGATCGGGTGGCCAGTGCCACCCCATGGACTTCCCAGGCTGAGAAGCCTGGGGGGTGGGGGGACGGGACTAGCTGGGGGACCCCAAGGCTCCCTCCTGGGAAGCCTATGGGGTAGCCAGCGCCACCCCATCGCTTCCCAGGCCGATGGCCCGGAGGGTCAGTGGGAGCTGTGGCCAGCCTGAAAACTGCCCTTAGCCCCTCACCCAGGCTTGCCACACCCCCTGGGGTGAGGGTCTCCACTGGGGAGGTTGACCAGCCTGCAAACAGACATTGGCCCCTCACCCAGGCTGGCCAGGCACACCAGCAGGTGGACATCCCCAGAGGGGTCCCACATTGTGAGAGGACACAGGCCGGGCCGAGGAAACACACACCCCCCACCGCCCCAGTGCACAAATTTTTGTGCACCGAGCCCCTAGTTTAAGAATAATTAGCAGGAAAGAAGAGTTTCTTACAGTGTAGTGAGCTAACGAATGACCAGGACCTGGACTTCCAGTCAAGATGGTGGCTTAGGTAAACTCTATGCTCCCCTCCGCCCACAACCACATCGGAATTACAACTAAATTATAGAAAAACAACCCTTAAGAACCACCTGAAGTCTAGCTGAACAGAACTCCTATTAATTAAGGATATGAAAAAGAAGCCACATGGAGATTGATAAAAAAGGTAGAGACTCGGAACGGGCTGGTGCCCTGCCACGTGTGGTGGTTAAGAATCAGAAGGCATATCTTGGGTGTGGAGGCCCCTCTCAGGGCTCCCAGCCTAGATAGCCTAAAGCACAGATAGCAGGAAAAAGCAGGCGTCCTCACAACAGCTGTCTATAAAAATCAGTAGGGATTCTGTCCAGTTGAGGTGGAGGGCTACTGAGGACTCAGACATTGCTCTTAGAAGGCCTGAGCACTGACGCACTTACCCACAAATGCTTGCCCTAAGCTACAGAGAAAGAATAGCAGCTTGAACAGCTACAGGCACATGTGGGGAGGGACTGAATTGTCTGGCTTCAGGGGGAGGGCTGCAAGGGCAGCTCTCTGGAACATAGAAGTGCTGGAAGGTGACATTATTGCTTGGTTGCTCCCTCCCCTGACACAGCCAGCAGGCACAGATGGCATCATATCTGAGTCTCCATTAGCCTGGTTAATACCACTCTAGCCCCACCCTGGTGATATTCTGAGACCCCACCCCACCCAACTCAAGCACCTGGCTTGAACCTCTGTTAGCAGTTGTTCCTCACAAGCTGTCTACCTCAGTCCATGCTGCAGACTTTCTTAAAATCTCTCAAAGGTCCGCAAATCCAAACAAGCTGTGGCTGGATTCCGAAAGCCCTGTACCTCCTTCTAAGAGGCCCCCAACACTAGTGGCAGCCAGACTTAGTTCATAGCGCAGTGTCTCCCAGGCACCTCCAAGTCCAGCATAGGCAGTTACCAACCATAGATCAGTTTGTAGTTCCTACCAGATAACTCTCTGCTGAACACAAGCAGTGGCTGATCTGGGCCTGCACTGGTGCTTCTCCTAAGAGGCTCCCAAACCAACACACCTAATGGCTGGCTTCAGACCACATCAGAGCACCCACCCCCTACCACCAATCAGCTCCACAACCAGTGCCCCATGTAAAGTGAATCCCATTCTGTGGGGTCAGCTCCCCCCCTCCAACAATAGCTCATCCATACTAACAGCCAGTTCTCACTGTCAAGCAGCTTGATTGCCAACAGCAATCAAGGCTCCACTACAATATGAGGGCACACACAACCCACACATGGGACACCCCTGGAACACTTAACTCAGGTGACCAAGGAGTCTGCAGCAAACCCCACAGGACCCCCTACTACATAAGGCCACCCTACAAAACTGGGAGATGTAGCAGATCTACCTAATATATTGAAACAAGCACAGGGAGACAGCCAAACTGAGGGAAAGGAATAAAGAAACAAGTTCCAAATAAAAGAACAGGACAAAACTCCAAGAAGAGTTAAACAAAATGGAGGCAAACAATATACCAGATACACATTTCAAAACACTGGTTATAAGGATACTCAATTAATTTAGGAGGAAAATAGATGAAATCAGTGAGAACTTACACAAAGAGATAGAAACCATAAAAAGAACAAGTCAGAAATGAAAAATACAACTGAATGAAAAATACATTAGATAACATCAAAAATGAATTAGATGAAGCAGAGAATCAAATTAGTGATTTGGAAGATGGTAGTGGAAACATCCAATTGGAATATGAAAAAGAAACAAAAATTTTAAAATAAGGATAGGTTAGCCCTAGCCAGTTTGGCTCAGTGGATAGCGTGTCGGCTGCATACTGAAGGGTCCCAGGTTTAATTCCAGCCAAGGGTAGTGCCTGGGTTATGGACTCAATCCCCAGTAGGGAGCATTCAGGAAGCAGCCAATCGATGATTCTCTCTCATCATTGATGTTTCTATCTCTTTCTCTCTCTTCTCTTCCTCTCTGAAATCAATAAAAATATATTTTAAAAAATAAATAAAATAAAGGTAGTTTAAGAGACATCTGAGACAGTATCAAGCATAACAACATTCATATCATAGGGGTACCAGAAGGATAAAAGAGAGCAAAAATTGAGAACCTATTTGAAGAAAAAATGACTGAAAACTTCCCTAACCTGGCAGAGGATATAGACAAGTTCAGGAAGTGCAGAGATTTTCAAACAAGATGAACCCAAGACACATCATAATTAAAATACAAATGATTAAAGACAAAGGGAGAATCTTAAAAGTAGCAATAGAAAAGCAGCTAGTCATGTACAAAGGAACTCCCACACAACTATCAGCAGGTTTCTCAATAGAAACTTACTAGGCCAGAAGGGATTGGCACAAAAATATTCAAAGTGATAAAAAACAAAGGCCTATACCCTAAATTACTCTACCCAGCAAGGCTGTCATTTACAATCAAAGGAGAAATAAAAAGGTTCCCAGGTAAGAAAATGTTAGATTGAAAGACACACACAGACTGAAAGTAAAGGGATAGAAAAAGCTATTTAATGCAAATGAAAATAAGAAAAAAGCCGCTGAGGCAATATTTATATCAGACAAAACAGACTTTAAAACAAAGTCTATAATAAGTGATTAAAAAGGACATTTCATATACAATAGTCAAGGTACAGAAGCAGCCTAAGTATCCATTAATAGATAATTAAATAAAGAAGATGTGGTACATATATGCAATGGAATATTACTCAGCCATAAAAAAATAAACTCTTGCCATTTATAAAAATACTAGGGGCCCAGTGCACAAAAATTTGTGCACTCAAGGGGGTCCCTCAGCCTGGCCTGTGCCCTCTCACAGTCTGGGACCCCTTGGGGGATGTCCACCTGCTGGCATGCCTGGCCAGCTTAGGTGAGGGGCTGATGGCTGTTTGCAGGCTTGCCAAGCCTCCCAGTGGGGACCCTCACCCCATGGGAGTGTAGCCAACCTGGGTGAGGGACTGAGGGCCATTTTCAGGCTGCCCACAGTCCCTTCAGAGTTCAGGTTCCTACTGGGGTGCTTGGCCAGCCTGGGTGAAGATACAGACAAGTTCAGGAAGGGCTGTTTGCAGGCTGGCCACAGCTCCCATTGACCCAAGGTCCCAGCGAGGCTGGCTGGAAGCAGGTTTCTGAGGTTTATTTATCTTCTATAATTGAAACTTTGTTGCCTTGAGCAGAGGCCACAGCCTGTCTAGGCAGGCAATGAAGCCTCCTGTTTGCTTCAGCTCCATGGCTTCTATAATTGAAAATTTATTGCCTTGAGTGGAGGCCATAGCCGGCCTAGGCAGGCAGTTTCCTCCATCGCTGGCCTCCTGTTTTGCTCTAGCTCCGTGGCTGCCATTTTGGCTGGGTTAATTTGCATATTGTTGCTCTGATTAGCTGGTGGGCATGGTTTGGCTGGTGGGCGTGGCTTAGGTATAATGAGTGAAGGTTAATTTGCATTTTACTCTTTCATTAGATTAGTTGGATGGACCTAGAGGATATTATGATAAGTGAAAAAAGTCAGACAGAGAATGACAAATACCATGTGATTTGCCTTATGTGTAGAATCTAAAAAACAAAATAAACATTCAAAATAGAAACAAACTCATAGACAGAGAACAAACTGATGGTTCCCAGATGGGAGGAGGTGAGAGAGTTGGGTGAAAAAGGTGAAGGAATTAAGAAGTACAAATTGGCAGCTGCAAAATAATCCCGGGGCTGTAAAGTACAGAATAGGGAATATAGTCAATAGTGTTACGTATGGTGCCAGGTGGGTACAAGACTCCTCAGGGGGTCACTTCATTACTTATATAATATCTAATATAACATTGTATGTCAGTTGTAATTTAAAAAACACACAAAATTTTTTAAAATAATCACTGGGGAGTATATTTTAAATTCAGTTGACTGCCACCTCCTAGGAATTCTGACTTACTAGGTCTGGTGGGTCCCAGGAAGCCACAGTTTTAACAAGCAACCCATGAAGTTGAATCACAATGGTTGGGGAACTGAATTTTGAGCCACAATTCCCTAGGGGCCTCAAATAGGCCACTTTCGATGAGTGGAGAGGGGTCTAAAAATTGCCTTTTTCACAGAAGAAAAAAACACACAATAACAACAACTCCAAATTGGATCAATCATAATTCAAAATACCCACCATTAGCTTTATCTGCTTTAATTTATGTGTTTCATTCTGTTGTGATCACCTTTGATGTTCTTTAACATCCCAGGAGCATTCTGGGCAATTCAACCTTCACCGAGGTACAAAGCCTGGCCTGGACCTGGCCAGATGCTTTTAAGAGGCATCTGGTGGCAGGAGGGCAGGCAAGAGAGGACTGTTGAGGCTGTAGGAACTCAAATGCAGGGTCCAAAAAAGCCTAGTACAAAATAAAAGCTGTCAGGAAGAAAAGAGCAACTGATAGATTCAAATGAGAGAATATAAGAGGCTCTGAAAGAGGAAGAGAAGAGGAGGGGGGAGTGGAGGGGGTCTGCCCACTGAGGACTAGAGACCCTTCTTGAGCCACACAGGTGCCATGTTTTGATGTTACCATTCTTGCAACTTTTACTTGGTTTCATTTACTTGGTATAATTTTATAATGTTGGTTCTGGAAGGGATTTTGCAAGAGTCCTTCAACCCTCTAATTTTGTGTATAAAGAAACATATGAAAGATGCAAAACCGGCTAGAGAATTCATTTAGGCAAAATAAAGCAATCTACTGGGGGAAATGTTCAAATTTTGAAGAAGTAAAAGGAGAGAGTTTCTTTTTTTATTTATTTATTTTTATTGCTTAAAGTATTACAACGAATGTTAGATAGGTCTCCATTTAAAAGAGAGAGTTTCTATTAGTTTATTGTAAACCTTGAGGAGGAAGAGGAGGTGGAGGAAAAGGAGGAGGAAGGATAGAAGGAGAAAAAAGAGGAGGAGGAGAGATAGAAGGATGAGAAGCAAAAGAGAGGGGGGAGGAAGAAGGGAAGGATGAAGAGGGAGAAGAGGAGGAAAAGGGGGAGGAGGAGGAGAGGAAGGAAACGTATAGAGAGTATAGCTAAGAGAGATCAAAGCTGGATTTTTAAACTACCTGAGTGCTAATTATTATACTGATAGTTATTAGCTGTGTGATCGTGTGGAACTTACCCTTTAGCTTTCCATCTATAAAACAGAAGAATACTTTCCTGAAGTGTTGTTGTGAGAAGCAAATGAGTTCCTTAATATAAAGCATTTATCACAGTATCTTGTTCTGTTATACCTTTATTATGTTCCTTCCCCTTTCTCTTAACTCAAGGATCTGCTGAAATTTCATTGTTAGTATGTAGGAATGCAGTGGATTTTTGTAGATTGAATTTGTATCATGCAACTTTACTGTATTTGTTTATTGTTCCTAATAGTTTTTTGGTGGAGTCTTCAGGATTTTCTATATATAGAATCATATCATCTACAATAAGTGACACTTTTACTTCTTCATTCCCAATTTAGATGCCTTTTATTTCCTAATATTGCCTTATTACTCTGGCTAGGACTTATAGCACTATGTTGAATAAGAGTGGTAAGAGTGGACATCCTTGTCTTGTTTCTGTTTTAGAGGAAAAACTTTCAGTTTTACACCATTGAGTATGATGTTAGCTGAGAGGTTGTCGTATATGGCTTTTATTATGTTGAGATACTTTCCTTCTATACCCATTTTATTGAGGGTTTTAATCAGAAATGGACATTATATCTTATCAAATGTATCTTTCTGCACCTATTGATAAGATCATATGATTTTTATCCTTTGTTTTATTAAGGCACTGTATTACATTGATTGATTTGCATATGTTGAACCATCCTTGTGCCCCTGGAATGAATCTCAGTTGGTCATGATGTATTATTTTTTTAATGTATTGTGGTTTCTTTCCCCCTAGCATTTTTGTTTAGGATTTATACACACACACACACACACATACACACACACAGATACATACATATATACTAGGGGCCCAGTGCATGAAATTCATGCACTTGGGGGGGGCGGTTCCTCAGCCCAGCCTGCCCCCTCTCACATACTGGGAACCCTCAGTAGATGTCTTACTGATGGCTTATGCCCGCTCCCTGCTCTCCTTGGGGAGCAGGCATAAGCTGCAGTCTGGCCTCCCTTTGTGGAAAGTAACCAGGCTAATGAGGGGAAGCCACTAACCCCATCACCGTGCTGCTGCAGCCACTGCCAGTTACCGCAGCCATCAAAGTGTTTTCATCAACATGGACTCCAGTCCCTTCACCATGAAAAAATGACAACTTTCTTTAGGCATTTTCAAGATGTGCCTTTCATAGGATATGACATTTCTTTCTTTTTTCTTTTTTATAATCCTCACCTGAGGATATGTTTCTATTGATTTTTAGAGAATGTGGAAGAGAAGGGAAAAACAGAGAGAAACATCAGAGTGAGAAGAACACTTTGATTGGTTGCCTCCTGCATATGCCCTGACCTGGGCCCCAGCCAGGGAGGAGCCTGCAACCTAGGGACAAGCCCTTGGTCAGAATTGAACCCAGACCCTGCAGTCAGCAGGCTGAGGCATTATGCACTGAGCCAAACCAGCTAGGACAGGATATGACATTTCTTAGCCTTCCAGCAGCAGACCTTCATTTTTTTTTCTCCAGGAGTATGATGGAAAAACCCTAGATCACCTTTAGGGATTCTTATTACCCAAGTTACTAAGAACATTACCAGTGGTATACAGGGAGCTTAGCCAGTGAGTGTTAAGAAAAGGTGTTTCCTTTGTAGTCCACTCCCATCACCGGCTCCACCCCTGCCCTTCCAATCCCAGCTCTGTAACCTCTGACCAAGGATGCAGGCCTGGGCAGGGGACTCCCAAACCCCTGCTTTGCCGGCTCCACTGGTGCCCAGACCCCTGTGATCACAAGCTCCGACCTTGCCCCTCCGATTGCTGGCTCTGTGGAGCCCAGGCCCCTGTGATCTTCAAAATTGCCCCTGCCCTGGTCTGAGGCCTCTGGCGCAGCCTTATGCCTGGATAGGGCACCCTCATACCCCTCCAATTACTGGCTCTGCCCCTGCTCTCTCCAAACACAGGCTCCACTCTTGCCCATGCCTGAGCCCTCTGGCAAAGACCTGTTCCGTCCCTCGGGCCCTCCGCCTCTCCCGCCACCTGCCTGGCTAACAGGCCTGACCACTTCGGTAGTGGGGCTGAGCCGGACTGGGTGCCGTCATCTTGTGACTCTGGGGGGTGGCCATCTTGTGGCCTTGGGGGCGGCCATCTTTGTCATGGAGTGACAACTAATTTGCATATTACTCTTTTATTAGATAGATAATTGATTTCAGATAGGGAAGGAGGGGGCAAGAGAGAGGGAGATGGAAACATCAATGATGAGAGAGCATCATTGATTGGCTGCCTCCTGCACACACCACAGACTGGGAATTGAACCAGTGACCTCTTGGCTCCTAGGTAGACTCTCAACTGCTGAGCCACACCCGACTGGGTTGGTTAGGATTTTTTCATCCTTATTCATCAGAGATATCCTTCCTGGGTTCCTATATACTAACAATGAAATTTCAGAAAAATAAATGAGAAAAACAATTCCTATTGCAATTGCAACAACAACAACAAAATAAAATAAAATATCTAGGAATAAACTTAACAAAGGATGTGAAGAACCTATATACTGAAAACTACAAAACATTATTAAAAGAGATTGAAAAAGGTACAATGAAATGGAAAGTTATTTCATGTTCATGGATTGGAAGAATCAACATAGTTAAAAATGTCCATATTACCCAAAGCAGTATACAGATTTAATGCAATCCCATCAAAGTTCCAATGGCATTATTTAAAGGAAACACATGAAAAATAGAAGGGAAAACATGAGCAAGTTAAAAAACTGATCCAGAAAAGAATTCTCAAATACAGACTAGAGAAAACAATTAATTCACCAACAAAATAATTTAAGATTTCTGAAAATTACAGGATATATTGTTCCAGTGGGAAAAGACTCACCAACTCTTCAACAATGAAACTAGATCCTCACCAAGATACATCGTAGAGATATTTCAGAACATAGGGGACAAAAAGAAGATTCTAGAAGTTTTCAGAGAGGTGTGGGGAAACAAGATCACATACAAACTAACAGAAATCAAAATGGCTCAGACCTTTTCAATATCAATACAGGAAGTTAGAGGAAAATGGAGCAATGCATTCAAACTTCTGAGGGGAAATGATTTCTAACTAATATTAATTATCTAGTCAACTTTTTCCCTAAGTGTGAAGGTAAACATCTTTCAGTGAAAAACTTTACCCCTCCACACACACACACACACACACACACACACACACACACACAACTTTCTCATAGATATTGAAGAATATGTACAATCAATACAGTGAATTAAATCAACAAAAAAGACGATGTGATTCATGGGATAAAAGAGAGCCAACACAGGAGAAATACAAAAGTAATTTTCACACCCATGACAATGCAGCAAAGCATGGGGGCCACCCATCTGGACTCACACAGGCCCAAATGCTTCAGAAGAGACTTAAGAAGATAAAACTAATATAATCCCCAATGCAAATAAATATATCAAAAATATTGAAACATCTGCTGGACATGTGTACATAAAAATAATTTTGCACACTGAAAACTAGGCAAAAAATAAGAGTTCTTAACTGAAGGAAAACTACAAATAATCATATTTACTGGATGGCTCAACAATGAGTAGCCTACAGAGTTATAATAACATTAACCTTGAACATGAAGTCAATCAAAATTACAATAAGTCTGTCAGGAGCATGAACAGCTGAGAATGCTTGCGAGTGGGTTTTGTAATAATGGAGGAGACAAGATATCTGAACCTCATCATGATAAGAAGTTAATAGATAATATCTAAAAGCTAAAACACACAAACACACACACACACAAGAAATAACATTATAGGCTTGTTTCTTAGAGATATGGAGGAAATTGTTGAAGAAGTAGCTTTAAAAGTTCAAAGTAGATGTTCTGGGAAAGGGATTATGATGAAAAGAGGCTGATATTAGTCTTTACAAACTCTGTAGAATTAGCTAGTTCTTAAAAGTATGTATACATTTAACTTTAAGAAAAATAACAAAATAGGCTTATAGAATTCATGAGTTATGCAGAATAATACAAAAAGCAATGGTTTATGGTGGGACCAGAGACCCAAATCTAAGTACAGAATGAAGACTACATTATGACTTTCATGGGCCCTAGGCACTTTTGACTTTGAGGGAAACTACCACAACAATATCAACACATAAAACATTTGTGACATAATTTTACTTTTCACCTGCATCTTTAGGAACAAAGTGTTGATTGCCTCAACCAACTGGAGTGGGAATTGTTAAATTAATCACAACATATGACATACTCTTCATGCAGAAGTATGAAGATTGTAACTCAAAGGCCAATGTCAGGATCATCTAATCTAATAAAAGAGTAATATGCAAATTGACTCTCACTCCGTTACACATAAGCCATACCCACTAACCTAACCACACCCACCAGCCAAGCCACATCCACCAGCCAATCAGAGCTTCTGTATGCAAATTAACCCAGCCAAGATGGTGGCCGGCAGCCACAGAGCTGGAACAAGCAGGAGGCTTGCCCCAGCAATGGAGGAAGCTAAGGTTCCTGTCTGTCTAGGCTGGCTCAAGGCAACATAGTTTCAATTATAGAAGATAAATAAACCCCAGACACCTGCTTCCAGCCTTGGGCTCAAGGAAGTGCTGGGAGCCTGGGTTGTCAGGGCAACCCAACCTGGGCTCCGGTTAAAGCAACAAAGTTTCAACTTTAGAAGTCAAATAAATTCCAGCCAGCCTCACTTCAAACAGCCATCAGCCCTTTACCCAGGCTGGCCACACCACCAGGGGGTGAGGGTCCCGACTGGGGGGTTTAGCCAGCCTGCAAACAGCCACCACCCCCTTACCCAGGCTGGCCAGGTTTGCCAGCAGGTGGACATCCCCCAAGGGGTCCCAGATTGAGAGAGGGCACAGGCCGGGTTGTGGGATCCTCCTCCCCCAAGTGCACAAATTTTTGTGCACGGGGCCCCTAGTTTTATAATAATGAAGAAGGAATTGGAGACATAAAAGCTTTTTAATGTTGTATTCAGTTGAGAATAAGCCTATGGAAAATTGACAATACATCCAATAATTTTAATAGCGCTTTACATTAAGTTGCTAAGTTCAAGCATTTCAATATATTATTGCTATGAAATAAATTTAGAAAATATTGCATAAAACAGTTTTGTACTAACAGTAGTGAAACCAGAACTAATAAAGGTTTATTGTTTACTAGGGGCCCGGTGCACAAAAATTTGTGCACTCGGCGAGGGGAGGAGGGGTCCCTCATCCTGGCCTGTGACCTCTCACAGTCTGGGACCCCTCGGGGGGGATGTCCACCTGCTGGCATGCATGGCCAGCCTGGGTGAGGGGCTGAGGGCTGTTTTCAGGCTGGCCACAGCCCCCTCAGGGTTCGTGCACTGGGGGTGGGATGGCTGGTGAGTGCAGGCATGGATGTTTCCAGCTGGGTGGCCCACCATCGCAAATACCTGGTGGGCCCCCACCACTGAAAGTTGGATTGCCTGAACTGCATTCTGACCATTCTCAGTAGCTTTCAGTAACCTGAGCATAAAAAGAAAGAAATTAAATGATAGCATTACCCAGTAATCAATGGTATGGTTTTGCTAGGTGGGTGTTTTGGAATAATGGTACTAC
>PVJC01046012.1:0-13469 GCA_004026665.1 Murina feae
CCTCCACGGTGTGCCTGGGGGCAGGCCCCCGGCAGGTAGACACACACAGGAGGACTGCTCCGAGCCTCAGATGCGGCTGGGGGCAGGTCCCCAGTGGCCACACACACATACACACACACACACACACAAAAGGCGCCTGGCAGACTGGGGCCATCATAGGACATCCACTGAGGGGTCCCAGACTGTGAGAGGGCACAGGTCGGGCTGAGGGACTCCCTCCACCCCGAGTGCACAAATTTTTGTGCACCGGGCCCCTAGTAAAAATATAAAAAAAATAATAAAAAATATTAAAAAATAATAAAAAATGTAAATAGACCCAAGAGGGGACACGATAACTGTAGCAATCTGTCACATAAACATGACAATAGATTTAATATGTTGGTTGGATGTCCTTCTTGTTCTTACTTTTTCACATGTTCTGAATTGGTAAGTCTGGTGTATTTCTTTGTGAAAACATTCAGAGTTGGCTTCTATGAACTTTGGACCTTTTCCTCACTAGTACAGTTTTGTAGACTAAATTTCCAGGCACTTTACAGTCATTTGGTGTATTGTTTTCAAGTATTATCTAAAGAGTTGAGTATTTTAGCAATGGGTCACCTGGAGAGGAGCCTCTTTTTACTCCTGCTTTAACACGTTTCCCTACATTGCCTCAAGGTAAAAAGTCACCCGGAATGCTCTCTACAGAGAGATTCTTGGGCTTCAACCCAGACCTACTGAGTCCATTTCCAGGGCAGATGCCTGCCCCATGATCCGCTTCAGGCAACTTTGGGAATAATTACATAAGAGCAAGTTGAATTCTGCTCACGTTGAATCACTGTGCTGATGCCCCTTGCCCCACTCTCCTCTTGGTTAACCCGAAATTGTCTACTGTTACACATGGTCACATTTGAAACATCTTTGGTAACACAGTATATGGTTTATTACAGGTAGAAGAGTTTGGTTTGATTTTGCTGAGGTAAACTGTGGAAAAAACATTTCAATGTGGTTAGTTTCCAAGAGTTGCCTGGAATATATCTTTTAGCCCTTCATCTAAATATATTTCCTCCTTGTTACAAGAAGTAGGTTCACATCCTGGGAATATTAGAATTATTTGGAAAAAGTAATACAGTTGTTATAGAAAAAGAATTTTATTTTTGATATTTCCAGTGTTACAAATTGTACTGATATATGTACAATAATTATTCATGAGTTTAAACATTTCTTTAAAAGAAATACTTGATATCTCCTTTTGCTTTACAGAATGAATGTGCGCCTGCAGAGTTACCTTGTCTGAGGGAAATTGTATCTTCTCTTGGACTATCCTAAAGCTGGGGATACATTCATTTTTAAAAATCAATGCCCAGCCCTAACCGGTTTGGCTCAGTGGATAGAGCATCAGCCTGTGGACTGAAAGGTCCCAGGTTTGATTCCGGTCAAGGGCATGTACCTTGGTTGCGGGCACATCCCCAGTGGGAGGTGTGCAGGAGGCAGCTGATCAATGTTTCTCTCTCATCGATGTTTCTAACTCTCTATCCCTCTCCCTTCCTCTCTGTAAAAAATCAATGCCCAGTAAAATAATTTGGAAACTACCAAGAGAGAGAGTAGGCTTTTGAACAATTTATATTTTCTTTGTACTTTGGGAAAATGTTCTCAAAACATCCATCTGCCCAACTGTTCAAGGACCATAATAATTGTCCCTATGTCTGTGGCTTCTGCTAATTCTACAGCTTTTACACCTGAACTTTGCTCTTCCCCCCCCACCCCCCGTATGTTTCTGAAAACTCAGGAAGAGCTAAGCTGTTTTTCATATTTCATCAAGAAATGTGTCTTGATGATTTATAACTCCAAAATTTCAAATGTTATAATAGCAAACCCCAGATTGGATGCACCTGTATTTTACGATGACTTAGAAACTTCTTTTGCAAGTCAGCAAAAGTTGTAGAATGCTCTGAGTTTAAAGATTTACAATAACACGAGTTCATGAGTTCTGCGCCCCAGCCTGGACGCTGACCATGGAGAAGTAGATGCCCTTCTGTGCGAGCAGCTGCTGATGGGTGCCGTGCTCCCTGACCTTGCCGTTCTGAAACACCACGATCAGGTCCGCGTTCTGGATGGTGGACAGGCGGTGCGCGATCACAATGCAGGTGCGGCCTTCTCTGGCTTTGTCCAGGGCCTCTTGGACAACCTATTAATAAATCAGATCAGAAGCCTTACCTTAATTAGATAAGTAGGTTTTAGCATTAAAGGAAATTAAAAAATGTTACCATCCAAAGAAGAAAACTTTTCATTTCTTCTCTTTGAATATTTGCCTTTATGTCTGTGTATTAATATAACTTGACATTACATACAGTTATGTTCTTTTCAATTATAATAAAAATGGATTGTCACTATAATCTTCACAAGTAGATAAAATTTCTTCTAACTAGTCACAAAATATTTTACTTAACTAGTTCCCTTTTATTGAGTATTGTTTTCCATTAGAATCAATAAGCTAAAATGACTTATTGCAGCCTTTCCTTTTGAATGCTTTACTTTTATTGTGTTTCTAAAAGTAATACATGATCATTTTAGAAAAATTGGAAAATACTGAAAGGAATAAGAAAATACTCTACCTCAAAATAACCATTGTCTAAATTTCTACTTACTTTTTTCTGTGCTTAACGTGTTTTTTGTTTTTGTTTTGTTTTTCCCATGGCTAACAGCACAAAACCTTCTGTTTTACAAATTAAATAGGATGTGAGGTGGAAGGCCATACTTTTTCACTTTCAGTATCCAGAGCGGATGTCGCTTCATCCAACAGCAGGATTCGAGGCTGTCTGATGAGGGCTCGGGCAATCGCAATCCTCTGTTTCTGACCTCCTGAGAGTTGAGTCCCCTTATCTCCCACTTTTGTGTCGTATTTCTGCAAGTCAGTCAACAAAAGTAATGAAGGTCCTAACCCAGCAAAATTACTAATGTTATAATGAATAAACTTTTACTAAACGTGACAGTACTACTTATAAGGAAAAATAATTTGGAATCAATAAAAAGTTTAACAGCTACATCGTTGTCCATTAAATGTTTTTTTTACATTTAACAGAAAATTTGTTTTCAAAATCCAAATAGAAAATGAATAACCTTAATTCTCAATGGTACTCTGCAAAAATTTCTCAAATTCCTACTATTGTCATAATGTCATCTAATGTCACTGGAGTCCTAAAATGGTTAAATGTTAATGTTTAAAATTCTTTAAGAATTGATATAATCAGACGACCAACAAGGAACCAGTTTACCCAGTTTATTCTCTTTTAAACTCATTCACTCACTTAAATATTTCCTGAGTATCTGTTATGCCCAGAACGGTGGGAAGAGTGTAAAAATGAATTCAGCTTTATTCCTGCCCTGAAGGAATTAAAATCTAAAGATAAATACATATTTAGCATTCAATACAAATTAAGTACCAAATGAGTAGTATAGATAACATGCTATGAAAGATCACAGAGGGAAAAAGAAATTGTGGAGATAAGGTGGGAGAAGGAGAAAGGGGAGATAAATTATACTTTTGTAGAGAAGTTGGCAAGCTCAATACTGAGAGAACATTCTAAGCCAAAAACGAACAGAATGGATAAAAGTACAAATTGAGTTGGTTCAGTTTACAGTGAACTGAATACTACTCAGTAATAAAAAGGGATGAACACACAACTTCAGGGAATTAGGCTAAGAAAAGCTATATCAGAAATGGTTATATACTAAGTTTATATAATGTTCTAAAAGTGGAAAGTTTAATGTTCTAAAAGTCACAGAAATGAACAGTTAGTGGTTGCACAGGTTAGAGTGAGTGGGAAGGAGAGGTATGTGCTATAAAAGGACAACATGGGGGATCTGTGGTGATTGAATGTTCTGTGTCTTGACTGTGATCGTGCAGACGTGAATCTGCAATGCAGTATAATTGTATAGAACTAAATACAGACATATACAAATGTGTACACGTAAGACTCCAAGTGTGAATGAGATCCAGGGATTGTATCAATGTCAATTTCATGGTGGTATTTTGCCATTTTGTCATTGGAGGAAACTAGGTAAAAGGTACATAAGATCCCCCTGTTCCTTACAACTGCATGTGAATCTATACTTATCTCAAAGTGTTTAATTAAAAAAAAAAAGTATCACCAGGGATACTTGGCCTCAGTCTGTATGCAGCCCACCAGTTCGCAACCTGCCATATGGTGCGTTAACTTAATATCACCTTATTTGCTTCTCACTACATTTGTATGAGGTAGACATCACATAAGGACACTTGGTATCATGAAGTTCCATGTCTTATCCAAGGTCAGAGAGCCAGTAAATAGACACATTCTGTTACCAGACTTGGCGTTTGACTTCGGGAACTCTGTTGGGGAGGGAAACTTCTCTGATGTCATCCTGAGAAGTTAGTTACCAGGTAACTTACGTGGGGTAAGGTCTCGATGAAAGGATGGATGTTGGCTGCTTTGGCTGCACTCACAATCTCATCCTGGGAAACGACCCGGCTGTTGTCTCCATAAGCAATGTTCTCAGCAATGCTGTAATCAAACAAGATGGGCTCCTGGGACACAATCCCAAGCTGGGCTCTGAGCCATTGGATGTTGAGTTTCTTTGCCTCTTGACCATCTAGCAGCTGAAAACCAAAGTCCGCAAATTACAAGAAAAACTTGAAAAAGAACTAAGCGGCAGGTTACTAGATGAATCATTTGGAGGATCTGGGTGCGTATGGGCATGAGCAGGTTATGAAATACCAAGCCTCAGAGCCCCTACACACTGACACTGTTGGAGGCAAACATAGCCAACAAAGCGATTTTTATGCTGATCGTGCTGTCCCTTGGTCTCACTGGCACAATGACAGCACATTTAGTCCTGTCCTCATATTCTTCTCTTTTGTCCCCATCTGCCCTTCTTCAGGCAAGGGTGTCATCTCCTGCCTTTAGGAAGCCCAGAATTAGGTGCCCTTCGCATACCTGCTGTCCCTGGAACGCAGCCTTTCCACTTGACTTTATCCCCCTCCAGCAGGCATTCTGAAAGCTGGTTACCTCCTGACCTACTTCTCTTTCCCCTGAGATCTACCAGCCCAAACCGTTCCCTCTGACAGCACCAAGTTCCAGAGGAAGTGGACAAGCTCAAAGGGCAGAGTCCTTGGGAGAATGGTTTTGTGGGTGGCAGTTTCGATTACTTTTTGTTTGCTGTAAGCAGGAGGCATGATGCTTTCAGAGCAGCCTTGTGATGTAGTGACTGCAATGCAGCTTCCTGCAAGGTTAGAGTCACCAGAGAGGAAACAGACACAGGCTCCCTTAGTCTTGACCCCTCAGTAAGGAGATCCCGCCACAGTACTAGCTCAGTAGAGCCACAGTGCTGAGCTGGTTCGCTTGTGTTCGTAACTGCAAAGTGACTGTAATGGTGGGAGCATAAGGTTTTCCAAAAAAGAAACAACACGGTTTAACACTTGGTGACTGTCTCCATGGGGGTGGGCTCCCAGGGCTGGGTCAGTCGGCGCTACCCAAGGTGATGGAAGAGGCAGGCGTTCTCAGAGCCGAGGCCTCACTTAGGGAGGAGACCCAGAGCTAGGTACCAGGAAATCAATGATGAAAGCCAAGCACGAATGGGCTGAAGGTGAGGGCCAAAGTCAGAGAGCCTGGAGTTCAGGGTTGGAGAAGCGAAGAAGGGGTGGGGAGGGAACAAGCAGGCCCTGGCCTGTCCCGGCAGCCCACCTCACACTCTGGCAGGAGTTTGTGCTTTCCTTTATAAACCAGGCACTGAGGGTTTACTTAGGAGGATAAGGCCGGCAGGCAGAGGTCAACTTCATACTATTTTCTGAACTAAACCCCAGCTGTTCTACCTGACTGTGCCAATATCCGTCTGACTCTGGGTGCCAGTTTAGGGTTTAGAGAATGTGGTCATCCTGTCCAATAGGATTGCGGGTCTTATTCAGGTTTTTCCATTGTGGGAATATTGGCTTAGCCACTTGAGATACTGCCTTCGGTCAGGTTACTGATGTAAGAAAGTGCACGCACCACGGTTCCGGCTGTCGGGTCGTAGAAGCGCTCCAGCAGCTGGACCACCGTGCTCTTCCCGCAGCCGCTGCTGCCCACCAGGGCCAGCGTCTGGCCCTTCTTCACCTCCAGGCTCAGCCCCTGCAGCACGGGCACATCGGGCCGCGTCGGGTAGTTGAACACGACTTCATTAAATGCCACGTTCCCTTCAAACTTATCCTGAAAGAATTTATAATGCTGCTATTGTAATTGGTCTGATCATTATTGTAATACCCATTATTATTTCAAGAAAACTTTACCAAAGACTGTAGTAAAAAGACATGAGTCATATTCAGTACAAGGGCTAACACTCGTTAATACGGACAGAAAACGGCTACATAAAATGAAGGTGGGAGATGGGCTATAGGTAACATTAAATGGTCGTATCATAGATAGTGGTTATCTAACCTTGACTTCTGGTTCATTTAAGATAAATATCTAGCGTTCTCAAAGGACAACCGGGAGCCTGCAGCCAAGCCAGTGGCTAAAGATGGAAAGGGGTGCGAGTTTAGGGCAGTCTCCCCCTGCAGGCGCGGTGGGCAGCCGTTCCACGCCCCGGCAGCCTCGTCCTCGCCCTCTCTCTCTCTCACTCACCATCGCAGCCATTTTCTCAGGACATGAACCCCTGGTGACGTCCCAGAAGGATCAAGTCCCTATCTCCCTACCCACATGGCTGTTTGTGCAGTAAAACGTACAGCAGCTCAGTGCCAAGAGCCCTTCTATCCAAGCTTGCGTTTGCTTTGGAAACAGTGAAGTGCACGATTACTCACGGTGAATACAGTGGCCTTCTTACCAACTGTAATTCAGTCATTACAAGACGTGACTAAAGCCAAATCGCTCATTGCATTTACATACAGAATTATATGCATATGCCTTCGTGCAGGAATGACTAACAGTTTTCATAAAAATTAGTTCCAGTACATCTGGACTTTTTTTCTCTTTTTTACTTTTGATGTGCTAAACTTCAGAACCCTTGAAACTTCCCAACAGAATTTTAAAATGCCAGGAAAGTTGGCCAAATCCTAGGTCTGTAAATATCACCAAGATAAATAAATGTCAGTGTAATCATTACAGATTTATCCTGGGGTCACAACCCAGCCGACAGCAGACCTTGGGGAAACAACCCAGCACGCAGCATAAGGCCGCAGAGAACTCACAGGCCTCAGGCCGTCCTCGCTGTAGCTGTCAATCACAGGCTGTCTCTCAAACAGCATGAACAAGTGGGCTGCCGACAGCTTGGCTTTCGCATAGTCCGGAGCGAAGGAGCTGGCGTGTCCCAGCGCCACTGCGCCGAACACGATGGCTGAAAACACCCTAGAGACCGGAAAAGGAGGGATTAAAACACTGGCCTGCATAATGAGCTCCATGATGTTTACAAGTCCACAGACATACGGCCCTTTTAACTCCCTGCATCATGCCCCCACCCCACCTCACCCCGCCTCGTCCTACGCGCACACATTCCGGTGAAATTCCAGTAATGAAGGAGAGAAATCCACAGGCGAGGCAGATCGCCATGGAGGTGTCCCTTATTCCTCAGGAATGGCTTTTAACGGAACCTGATTTGTAATCTCAAGGAATTTTAATAACCACAGATACCCGTTTTAGAGCTGAGGGAACGGAAGGAGCGCAGTTAGGGGCTTGGTCAGCGCCAGACAAGCAGTCATGTTTCCTCTTGAATCTACAGCCCTGACTGCCAGGCCGTGGCTTCTGCTAGACTCCCGCACGAACAGCGATGACCACTGGAGTTGCAGAGTTTTTGTTAGGAAAAACGAGCCTTTACCAGACGTAGCTGTTCTCTTAGAAGTAAAATAATTATTGACACGACCCTGCAACAACTGTCTGAAGCTAAAGGTCTCGTTTCTAAGTAAACAGTCTTTAGAGGACAGATATGGATTATAACTGCGTTTATGAAGGGCCAAAGATTCCCAGGACCTTCATCTCCCATTTACTTCTGAGACCAGAGCTCCCCAGAGAAAGGCGAGAGGGAGAAAACCTCTATCTAGTAATAATGGAAACTTGAAGCCTTTTTCTTCTCCCAAGCTTCTACATCTAGGATATTAAAATGTGTTTTAATTACACGGGACAGGAATGGCTCTCGAATACTTGGTAAGTTTGGTTACCAAAAATTAAATTGTCAGATGGTGATGAACCCACGTGTAGTTGCCTAGCTTTCCTGTACACCTGTGATCTAGCTTTGGCACGGAAGATTAAAAAACTGGCTTCTGATTATCCAGAATTTAACATTTTGATGGTAAAAATGAAACAAAAAAAGCAAGACCAATTTTCTCAGTGATATTTTTCTAGACAGTAGAAATGCTCCAAGTTGTCAGTCCCAGAGCTGAGCTGCATATTTCCATTTGATTTTCCAAGACCACCTTCTACTCTCCCATGTCCATGCTGTACCTTCCCCATCATCACAGGCCGACCCTTCGTGGACTGCACCAACAGCTTTTCTTGTCCTCTGGCGTCTGATGGGGTTTGGTCATGAAGGGGACTAGCTGGGGTTGGGAGGGCTGAAGGAGAGGGAAGCCAGGGTGTTTGGTTTCTTTCTTGTTGGGTTGTTGTGTTATTGGTATCCCTCCACCAAAGAGGACAGGAGGCACTTTTTTTTCATAGTTATTTCAATTTTGGACGAAAAAAAAGAACAGCTTTTAAACACTTCATCTTCTTTGTTTTGACCTTTTCTTTTTTTAATGGTTCCTCACTAGTGCTTTAAATCATCCCATCAGAGCAGAAAGAAATATGCCAAATGATCTTAAAAAAAGAATGGCTTCCCTTTGGCAAGACCAGGCTGCAACTTAATTGAATGTATTTAGCATATTGTGAAAAGAGGAATGTATCAATTAGAAAGACCACTAGTTAGTCTTAGAAACAAAGAAAATAGGAGAGAGACTAAGGCAGATGTTGGCAAGGTCATCCCAAGTCTGGTTAGGGAACAGAGCCTTTGCCAGAATTCAGGTGAGCAGTCCCATCTCCTTGACAAAGCTATCTTTGGTTGCCCATAAAAAGCAAGCTATTTAACCCTCTGTTTTCAGTCTATGGTCACTAGCAACTTTCTAATTATGATTTCTATCTGCCTACATCTATACCAATAAAAGGGTAATATGCTAATTAGACTAGACATCTTCCAGACGACCTTCTGGAAAAGCCCCACTGTGGTGGGGCAGAGGCAGTTAGGGGTGATCAGGCCAGCAGGGGAGAGCAGTTTGTGGCGATCAGGCAGGCAGACAGGCAGGTGAGCAGTTAAGAGCCAGAGGTCCTGGATTGTGAGAGTAGTGTCCAACTGCTGGTTTAGGCCTGATCCCTTCCTAAAATGGCAGTTGGACATCCCCCGAGGGTTCCCAGATTGGAGAGGGTGCAGGCCGGGCTGAGGAACCCCCCCCCCTCCATGCATGAATTTTGTGCACTGGGCCTCTAGTTATACAATAAGAAAATTTGCTATCCTCCTGTCTGGAGTTCTATCTATTCCTAAAATTCTGGTTTATGATGAGCTTGGTTAGTTTTTGCCCCCTCCAGTGATTAAACTGTCCTTGTAGTATTGATTAGATCAGATTTCTGTACTTGATTCAACTCTCTAAACTTATCTTACAACAAGAGAGGGGTTTTTTCTTCTCTAAACTTTTGCATAAACCTATTGAAATCTTACTATAGAATATTAATATTTTAAGAATTACTTACAGAATAACATCTCTGAAGAGCATATGTCCATTCACGATGAGATAGGCACCAAATCGAAAACAACCAGCATAGGAAAAATACATAAATGCTTGTGAAATACTAAAAGTAATTCCATAGATGTGTGCCTTCCGTACAGAATTTCTGAAAAGCAAATTAAAGCATTCATAACAATCTCTTCAACCACTCTTAGCACTGTGCAGTGGAAAGAGCATAGCCCCTAAGTCTAGTTGACCTGGGTTTAACTTCTGCCCCCAGTTACATTAGTGTGAGTAAGTGACTTAACCTTTCTATGTAGCAGTTTTCTGATTTGTATAGTGAGGATAACCAATAAGATGCAGAATTTTTTTGAGAACTAAATAAATCTCTAGCATAGAACCTAGCTCTTAGCAGTTGCTCAAATGATAGTTGCTGTTATTACATGTTAATATCCGCTGACCCAGACAGTCAACCCCTATGATGTAAACATGATCATTGTGTTAAAAATATTGAGGACGTCTAAGTTATCACTAAACTTTGAATTGTCTGCAAGTGATTTCTTTCATATCATTATCTTGTCTTCTATGACTAGTTATCATCTCATGTCAAAACTCATCTTTCTGAAAAGTAGTGTCACTGAGGTTTATATAGAAACACATTGGGAAGTTTTTCCTCAGCTAGATCCCCTCAGAACCAATAAGTTTTTAGTACTATTTCTAATTAGATCCCATCCTTGATAGAGCTAATTATAATTCTAAATCCTCTAAAAGAACAATCTACTTTTAGATTAGAACGATTAGGAGGAAGGCATTTGCCAAGACAGAAAAGTCAAAATATTACTGATTTGGATGACTTTTAAGTTATATGCTGTGATCATGGCCTTACAATACTAATATTACTGAAAAGTTTACCATGATATTGTATCTTTAAAATCACAATCAAATTAGAAATTAGTTCCAGCATTCTATTATTCCTTAATTCTCTTGCAGTTTCAAATAAACCACAAGGTCATATGTGTATGTCAAATACCAAGTGGACAGAAAAATGCAGCTGTGTGAAGTATACATAAAAAGATGATAGAATAAATTGAGAATTTCAGATATCCATTTTTAAATCTGTAAGTGTTCAAACTATTCTAGCCTACGGAGTTGTAATCTAAGTTGTATTCAATTTTGTTAGTGTTAAAATATATTCCCAACACCTGACTTAGAAAACCAATGGGGCTAAGGTTGATATCTGAGGTACCCAAAGTGCTATGGGAAACTAAGACTCACCACCTAAAGGACTCGACCTGTGACCAGCAAAAAAACCAAAACAAAATAACAATAAAACAGCAGCTAAAAAAGTACCCAGACTACATGGGAAAGAGATGGACTTGCTAACCTAAAACCACTGACTCTCCAGGAGCTGAAAATCTCCTGAGAGGTGGAGGAGCTGGTGGATGCTGTTGCTGCACTCTCTACCTAACCTGCTAACTCAGTGGGCAAGAGGTCAGGGCACTGTCACACTGCCTTGCTAAAACCAGATGAGAGAGTGAGTCATTTTGGAACACATCCCCACTCCCTGGGAGGGGAGGGTGACCTGGAACCTTCAGCCTTCTCCTGCTCCTCTGCTAAAGTCTGCAAGTGCCAGTCATTGCAAAATCACCCTGTCCTCCCACCCACCCTGCTAGTGCTGGCAAGCAGTTGCAGCTCATGGACTGGAAGAATTAATATTGTCAAACTGACTATGCTACCCAAAGCTATATATGAATTCAGTACAATCCTTATCAAACCACCAATGGCATATTTTACAAATAATTTAGCACAAATAATCCTAAAGTCTGTATAGATCCACTAAAAACCCTGGCATAATGAAAGCAATATTAGGAAAGAGCAAAACTGGAGGTATTATGTTCCTCAATTTCAAGCTATACTACAAAACCATAATAATCAAAACAGTATGCTATGGGCACAAAGAACAGACAAATAAATCAATGGAATGGAATAGAGATTCCAGAAATAAACCCAGACACATACAGCTAATCTACAACCAAGGAGGCAAGAGTAAACAAAGGGGAAAATACAGTCTCTCTCAAAGAATGTTGGCAAAACTGAACATGCAAAAGAATGAAACTGAACCACTATCTTACACCATATACAAAAATAAACTCAAAATGGATTAAATACTTGAATATAAGACCTGAATCCACAAAAATTCAAGAAGAAAACTTTGGGAATAAGCTTTTGACATCACTCTTGGCAACATCTTTTTGGATATGTCTCCTTGGGCAAAGGCAACTAAAGCAAAAATAGACAATTGGGACTACCCATATATCAAACTAAAAAGCTTTTGCACAGCAAAGAAAGCCATCAACAAAATGAGAAAGCAACCTACCAAATGGTAGAAGACATTTGCAAATGATTCACCCAATAAGTGGTTAATATCCAAATATGTAAAGAATTTATACAACCAAATATCAGAAAAACAAACAAATCTATTAATAGCAGAGGGCTTGATTAGACTTTTTTCCAAAGAGGACATACAGGTGGGCAACAAGCACATGATAAGATGCTCAACATCAGAGAAATGCAAATCAAAATCACAATGAAATCACACCAGTCATGACGGCTATGATAAAAAAGACAAAAAAGAGCAAGTGTTGATGATGATGTAGAAAAAAACGGAACCTTCATGCACTGTTGGTAGGAATGTAACCTGTAGCAGCCACAATAGAAAACAGTATGGAAGTTCCTCAAAAATTAAAAATAGAGCTACCATGTGACCCAGCAATTCCATTTCTGGGTATTTATCTGAAGAAAATGAAAACACTAATTTGAAAAGGCTTATGTGCCCCTATGTTCACTTAAAGCATTATTTACAATAGCCAAGATATAGAAGCAACTTGAGTGTCCATCAATAGATGAATGGATAAAGAAGAGGTGATATACACACACTGTGGAATATTATTTAGCTATAAAAAATGAAATCTTGCCATTTACAACAACATGGATAGCACTGGAGGGTATAATGCTAAGTGAAATAAGTCAAAGAAAGACAAATACCATATTATTTCACTTCCATGTGGACTGTAAAAAAACAAAACAGGAACAGACTTAGATACAAAGAACAAAGTGGTAGTTGCCAGAAGGACATGGATAGAGGTATGTAGCTGGGTGAAATAGGTGAAGGAAGATAGGGGGACAAATGCGCAGTTATAAAAGAAATAATTCATGAGGATCTAACCAGCAGCATGTAAAACAGAGTCAATAATACTGTAATAACTTTGTATGGTGACAGAAGGTAACCAGACTTATGACGATCACTAAAATTAATATAACATTGTAAGTCAACTATACTTCAATAAAAATAAAAACTTATGAATTGTTTATTTCTGGAATTTTTCATGTAATATTTCAACTAGGGTTGACTAGGTTACTGAAACTATGGAAGGCGAAACCATGGATAAGGTTTAACTAAATAACAAGCCTCTTCTTTGGTTCAGCCTACACAATCCAAAGAAAATAAAGGTTTGGGCAATTCCCTAAAACAGTGTTTAGCCTCACTCAGCCAGATGGGTTGCTTCTGTTGCCTGCACTGATGAACAAAAACTTGCACAGTCTTCTGGACCGTCCGATTCTTGGAGACCCAATCTATTGTTTTTAAAAGAGAGAGGAGAATTTGATCCTATGGCTCAGTCTCGTGAAATAAGCCAGTCAGAGACAGATAAGTATCACATGATCTCACTCATTTGTGGAATATAATGAACAACATAAAACTGATGAACAAAAACAGATTCAGAGACAGAGAAGCATC
>PVJC01046013.1:0-13495 GCA_004026665.1 Murina feae
GAACCTAGATATCTGTCTCTACTTTCATCTTTTGACTTTTACTATAATAAATGGCCTTTCATATTTTCTGATATCTGAATCCTTCATATTCTTGAAGATTTAAGTCAGTTTATTTATTGAATTCTTTCAATTCTTCAATTCATTCAATTCATGTATTTAATTCAACTCATTCCATCTTTCAATTCATGAAAGAATCTTTAAGACCTGTAGAACTGCTATTTACCTCACTCATGCAGCAGTGTCTTCCATAGTTCTCTAAGTATTTATTAAACACCTAACATATATCAGACACACTTTAGATCCCAGGAATATAATAAGCAGACAAACTCTCTTGTTGCCACAATTTATGCAATCTAGTAAGGAGGACTGAGCAGACAGACACACAATAATTAATTAAGCATATACTACATTAGATAGAGATAAATATGGAAAAAATAACGTGTGAAAGGGGTATAGGAAGTGTTGTAGCTTGCATTTTTAAAATAAGATGACTAGTTCAAGGCTAGCCTCAGAAAGTAATATTTGAATAAATTCCTGAGGCTATGAAGAAGTGAAGATTTTGGGGATATTGGGAAAGAGCATTGGCAGGTGAGAGAGAATTCAATGGAAAAGCCCTGTGTTACAAATGTGCCTGATATATTCCAGTGCCTTTCATGCCTCAGTGAAACAAGCAGGAATGAGCATAGTGGAGATGAGGTGTAACAGGTGTGCAGGAGGTGACAAATTGTTTGTATAAGACTTTATTGACATTGTTGGGATTTTGAGTTTCACTGTGAATAAAAACTGAGAAGATATTTTTGAGCAAAAATTAGATTCAATTCCTGTTATTGGCCTAAGATTAAGAAGGGAAGAAAGACATTAATCAAGTAATCATAAATATATATATAAAACAAAAGTAATAAATGCTAAAATTGAAACCAGTTCATTGGATTAAGTTTCATTTAAGTTAACCGGTAAACAGTGTAAGTTTAATAATAACCATGCCTTATTGAGTTTCTCACTCTAAAAGCCATTATTTTCAGCACTTTTCTTGGGTGAATTAAGTTAGTCTTTATACTAACCCTATAAGGGATGTGCAGTTATTCCTTTTATAGAGGAAACTGAAATACAGGAAGGTCAAGTAACATGACCAGCTTCTCATACTTAGGAAATGGGGCCGGGGGGGGGGGGGGAGAATGAGACATAAAACTAAGAAGGCAGGTCACAGAAAAGGTGCAGATCTTAGATGGAGAAAAGGACAACATTCTTGGTCCTCAGCCTGTGAAATTCCCTCTTCAGCCTCTCCACCTCCTCTAGCTTTCTAATTCATACTCATTTCAATGGCTGTTTGAAGTTTTCTCTTGTCTGAAATATTCCCCTGCCTTTCCCTCTCCAGCCACCACAGATAATATATATATATTATCTAGATTGCATATATATATATATATATATATATATATATATATATATATATATATGATTTTTTACAGAGAGGAAGGGAGAGATAAACATCAATCAGCTGCCTCCTGCACCCCTTCCACTGAGGATGTGCCCCCAACCAAGGTACATGCCCTTGACGGGAATCGAACCCAGGACCCTTCAGTCTGCAGGCCGACGCTCTAGTCACTGAGCCAAACCAGTCAGGGCTGAATACATTGTTTTTGAGGGTTCATGCTTTTTGTTTTAATATTGGAAATTAATTTCAAGTCCCTAGGGATTGAGCACAGTGGAAATAATTGCGATGGTTGCTTGTTTGTGTTTGATATAGTGTTTAACATGAAGTTCTGCAATAATATTCACTATACACCACAAAAGGTGAAAAAAACAAGAAAAGAATGCAAAAGTAAGAAAGAATCTCAGAGGTCTCTAGCGGCTTACAACTTCCTTTTACATAGGATTGTGGATGAGGACAACACTCTCCTCTATTCGCTCTAAAGCCTCTCCTAGTTTCCAGTCCATGTGAGAACATTATTTATATTGCCTTTTAGGATTCAAAGTGATAGAGGAGCCAGCCACAGTCAGGGGAAACTCCCCAAACAAACATGAAACTCCACGAGGAGACATGTGGATACAAGAAGAACTTGGGGTCTAAGGCAAATGGGGAGAGGCTAAGGCACAGAAGAGAGGAACACAAGGCAATGCACCAGGGAAATGTCGTCTTAGCCAGGTTTCTGCCTTCCGCACTCCCGTTCTCTGGTGCCTGTGAGTCGGTGTTTTTCTTATGGACAGGCAAGCAGTAGCACCTGGAAAATGAGATAAGAGGATTGTTTCAACTGCTCCTGGCTTGGAAACTACTGAGAGCTGGGCAATGTATGCCTTTTAGGAGGGCAGATGGAGTTTCTGGCTTTGTGCTCAGGGATCAGTGTGACCCTGTCTTGGTCATCTCCCCTTTTGGGGGAGATAATTTCCTATTAAGGTGAGAGAGATATATCTTTTATTTCTTATATTCTACATTTTATATTCTTTATAGTGAAGCATAATAATTACTGTTTAAAGTCCTCTGCTAGTTTTAGATGATCCCTTGTTCTACGTAGTCAACTCTGTTATTTCTAGACAGTACCTTATTACTGTTGCTTTTTAGCTTGATTGAATAATAGGGGAGATAAACTTAGCTGTCTGACCTTGCAGGCTAGCCATCTGATGTAGGAGGCTAATACTACTCCTATACTCTCATTCTAGGTGTTTATTAGTTATGTGCTCAAGGTTGCAGGCTTCCTGCAAAAATAACTTAGAGCTCTTTTTAAAATCTGCAGAAGGTATGGAACCCCCATATTTGGGAGACAAAGGACTGAGAAAGATCTAAATAGGGAAAGTTTCCTCCATGTTTTTGCTCAGAATTTGTGAAGCCATTCCTTTGAGATGCTAGCGTAATAAAGACTCATAATTAATTGCCTATTAAGGCGTCCTATGTTCTGCTTGCTGATTTACAATATAACAATAGGTTTCTCCCATAATTTGAACTTTACTCCTTCTCATACAGAATAATCTTGGAATGCCTTTGAATACTGCTTCTAATAAACATTCCAGGACTGAATTGAGGCTATCATCACTGGAGCAGAACTGCAAGGAGAAAAACAGAATTTCTACTTGTACTCATTGTACCTATCTGTTCAGAGGGGGTATTTCCTCCCTACCACCTCATGATTCACAATCCCTTTGCTTGGGAGGAACCCAGGGACAACCATCTGACTCTCTGCTTGTATCCTGAAAGAGTTGAAGTGACATCTGTTTGGTTAGTTTGGGAGAAACAATTTAGGTGTGTAGAGCACAACTCATTTCTTGCTCCTTCCTGTTGCAACTGACCTGCCTGTAAGGAGTGTATATTCTCTTTCCTCACCCATGATACAGGACTGCTGTGTGGAGAGTCCTGCAGTGCTCAGTTCTGCTGGGTGACCTCTCCTACTTCTGGGATTCAGAACTGAGAAGTTATCATCTCAGATTAACACACTTCTAAAAACAGCTTCATCAATAGTGAAGGGGTGAATTTGGCCCTGTGTGGTTTATTTCTTTGACTTATAATTTTTCATAAATTTTAAAGTTTTAGTTTATCCGAATTTAAGGATAAACTGGCCTCTTAAAATTGATGACATGTAAAAGTTTTATAAGAAGTAGTTTCTTTCTTAGCAATAAGTAAAATAATGGTGTTTCTAATAGTTGGGGGCATCTTCTGTCTGATGAAATACAATATAATCACAATTGACTTAGAAACAAAGTGTGAGTCAAGTAGTGTGCATTTTTGGTCCCAGTATGCCATGTCCTGGGGTTAATAAAATGTGCAGCTTCTCAGCTTCTGTGTGATGTAAGGGATAAACACATTCATTTGCAGACTGATCGCGATTGGACATGTTTTATAGTCCATCCAAATGTATTATTTTAAATAAACGTATTATTTTAAAAAATAGCCTCATTTTTAAGACAACATTCTGCAAATGGTAAAATGGGTGAGAGAGTTGAGTGTTTATACAAGAATAATTTAAAGCTTCAGGTCCTTATCTCTATCCCTACATCTCATGTAGTGAAAGCAATTATCTTTTCCAGCCCCACAATATTTTAATTCGAGGGAAAATTGGACATGTGTCTTGCAAGGAGGAAAAACCAGGAATAATGACAGAATAAGATTAAGTTATAGACTGAAAAGAACAGGGTTTATTTCTGCCTCTGTTGATGACAGAGGAGCCTGGTGCAATGCAAACTCTGCACATAATAAGTAGAAATCTTGGCCAAAATGAAATTTGGTTGGAGGAATTAAGAAGCTACAAAGGCACAGAGCACTTATGGGGCCCAAGATCCCCTTAAAAGGGATGCAGAGACCATGAGCCTGCTAGTCTCTTGAATGTTTGCTGATGCACAGTTGTGTGTGAAAGAGACTGAGGCTGAGCAGAGACTTTACAGACTCGTGACTGAAGGAACAACAATTACAGTTCAGGATCCTCTAGAAGCATCCTGGGTAAATATCCCAGATTTAGTTGGAAGACTTTGAAGAATGGAAATGAAGGGATAGGGCAAAACAGAGCTTGGGAAACGAATTAAAACTAAAGCCTAACTGCATATCTGCTCAGATTGGGAAATGTGTGGAGGCAACGAGTACTTGTACTGACAGAAGCAAAAGCCAATTCTTTCTGAAGTAAGGGCACATCATCGAGAACTTTGGATTAAGAATTTGACTTATATCAATGATTAATGCATAATCACATTCTCATTGAGGACTTCTCTGGCAACACTATCTCAAATTGCACACCCTTTCCTTCCCAATTTCCCCTTCATCTTTTTACTTTTCTATTTAGTCCTTATCTCTAACACATCATTCAGTTAGTGCTAATCTTGCTTTTCTCTCTCTTACTACAATGTAAGCTGGACATGGACAGGGAAATACTGTTTTTCACAGTATCTCCAATATCTAGAACTGTGCCTGGCCTAGAATTTGCACTCCACAAATATTTATTATATTAAAGAATTAATATTAATATTTACTTTTACAATCCTCTCACAGTTCTAGACCTGACAGAAACATACCAGCCTCTAGTAGTGGTTACATCTTGATAGTGGAAATTGTATTTTTTTCCTCTGGTTTCTACCATGTGTTAGTTCTCAAAGCACCTCTTTAAAAATGATATTTAATTGAAGGTCATCAAGTAAAAAAAGTCAAGGTCTTTTTCTATCACACATCCAATGCTCAAACTCATAAGTAAACTATAAAAAATTACAACCTTTTAACAAGATCATGTTGTGTGTAATCATATCACCTCCTGTGCTGTCCATTTTGAAGCACCTGCAGTTAGCCATTAGGATTAATGAATGTCTGTGGTCATGGGACAGAGCAAAGAGAGCCAGTCTGTGAAAATTACTTCCCACAGCTTGTTTCCCAGCTTAGGACCCTACCATTATTCACTAAGTTGTAGATGGAGTATCAAGTCTGAAACAGACTCTGGTCTAGAGACTATCTAGGACAGAGGCTACCAATGTATTTTATCATCACACACTCATTTGTTATTTTTTCTTCTACAAGGACTAAGCATTTTGAAAAAATACAACCTAAATTAGTAATCAAAGATTAATTATATTAACAGTCCTACCAGTAGGAAATGACTACTATCACTTCATTGAGTACAAGTTACACAGCATAAAAATGATTTTTAAGTGACTTGTGTAGCTAAATAAAATTTCTATGAAACTTTTGAAATGTTAGATATTTTTTCCAGATTAAAATTTTCATGGGCACATTCATGGTGGGGATTGCCACTTGAGAGTTAGACAGAGTCAAACTCTCAGTTCATTTTTTTTTTTTTATTGACAGACTTCCAACCACTACTTATTTTACCCCCAAACCTCACCCCACAGGACATGCTGGCTGAGTTTGAAAGATGACTCAAGGTCAAGGAGTAAAACTGTGATTTCAAGGAAAATAATTACACAGCCTAGACTTGGTGATCTTCTAAGAATCTCATTGTTCACTCTACATCTAGATTGAGTTGAAGAGTCACTGCCAGCACCCAGTGTTTTCCCTTTGTTTAAAAAAAAGTGCTACTAGGGGGCATGGGAGGAGATCTAAATAATTATGAAACATATATACTTGAATTCAAAGTTTCAATGCTATAAAGAAATTTTTCCACAAATTAAGCTAAAATTTCAGTCATTTTAATTACAGCCCTTACAAGAATTTCCATATAATTTATAATTTAATTCTAAAAGCTATATGGAACAATTAAAGACTGATCAGGGATTCAGGAAAATTCATACTCACAGAAAATGCTAATAGTTGAAGTTGGTACAATCTAATTGGAGAAAAATTTTATCAAGTTGATTTGCAGATAAACAGAAATGTCACTTCAGAATATAACATAGACAGCCTTTGGGTGTGTACTAGAAGATGATGATATAATTGAAGAATTATTTGCAATCACAAACAGCTCATCAATATGTTTATTAACAGGAGAATTTATCATGTATTATAATATATTCATAGATGTAAAACCACAGGGTAAACCCAAGTAACGAGTAAGTTGAAAATACCTTGTGTTGGAATACATAGGAGAGATTCAGAATGATGTATGGAGCATGAGAGATTTAATGTAGATTTAATGGCATGCAAAACAACAGTAAATTTGTTTATGAACATATACAAATGTAATATACTATGGAAACATTTACTACAAAGACACACATCACTTTTATAGTAGTGATTGCCTCTGGGGAGGAAAAGAGTATTTAGATCCAATGGGAATATAAAAGGGTTTTGAAAATATTTGTCATGTTTGACTGCAACACAATTTTGAAAAAATTTTCAAATATGAGACTGAATATTTTTAGGTAATATTCTCTATCATTTTTTGAATGTGTGAACATGTTCATTAAAATTAATTTGTGTAAGTTATTACTTTTCCACTTTCAGTTTAAAACTCAAAGAATATTGTGTTATGGCTACACCCAGTCTTTTTATGTAAATTGGGGTTTAAACAAAGTATAGCTAAAGATTACTGAAGGTGCATCATCTTTTATTCCAGACAGGTGGTTGTCATTTCTTAGAAAATTGATTGCACCCAGTTTAAATTTCACAGTGAGTTAAACATGCTAGGCTTCCCTGCAGGGCCACCACAGAAGTTACTTCAGGTTTTAACAAAGCTGAATTTGTTGGAGGTGACCCTTGGACTGTTGAGACCAAGACTAAATCCACTCATAACTTTATTACCTTTCACATAATTCCTGCATACTAAGAATTTTCCAATCTAATCTAATAAAAGCGTAATATTGAAATTGACCATTTCTATGGGACACCCAAGCCATGCCTACCAGCCAAACAGAGTGGCTGTATACAAATTAACCCAGCCAAGATGGAGGATGGCAGCCCCAGAGGGTGCAGTGCAGGTGTCAGGGTGAGCAGGGCGTGCAGGGCAGGTGATGGGCTGGGGTGTGTGTGGGTGGGTGGGGCGCTATGGGTGGGTGGCAGGTGCTGTGTGTGGGTGGGCGGGGTGCTCTGGGTGGGTGGCAGGCTGCCAGTTGGATGGGTACAGGCCAGGCTGAGGGACCCCTGAGGGCACAATATATTGTGCACCGGGCTCCTAGTCTATATATATAAAAGCCTAAATGACTGAACAACCAAACAACCGGTCAACCGATTGTTATGATGCACACTGACCACCAGGAGGCAGATGCTCAATGCAGGAGCTTCTCCCCTGTGGTCAGTGTTTACCCACAGCCAACCTCCCACAGCTGGCCAACTTCCCACAGTTCCTCCTCTCTGCTGGCCGGTTCCCCATCAGCCCCAATTGGGGTGCTGGCCAGCCATCCTTCCATGGTCCCTCCCCCAGCCAGCTCCCCCGATGGGCTCCAATCTCCAGCCAGGCCAAGGGACCCTATCTGTGTATGAATTTGTGCATCAAGTCTCTAGTTGGAATATGATAGCTGCTATTTGGTTTGAAAAGTGTCCAGGAAAATATCACTTCAATAGGTTATTTTTAATGCATTTATACCTAAGAAAATGGAAGGCTCCAAACAGAGTAACATTGAGAAAACGAATGTATTGCTATGCTAATGAGGGCTGTGATCCAAATAATTGGTTCTGGAATTGTCTGCTCAGGCTCAGTAACCCCAGGTCATCTGTCTGTTGGCCTCTTGTGATCTTTTTAAAATGTATGATGATGTCTCTACCCAGTTCTACTGAAACGCAATATTTTTCTTTTGATCAGCGTTGTTGTAGTAAAAATAAATTCTGTTAAAGTTCATTTTAAAACAATACTTAATGAAAAGTTTTATCCATCTTTCCATGCTTTTAGTGTAAACAAAACACAATTATTTTGAGATTAGTGAAATGAATGATGCAGTTACAGTATTGGCTAATACAGTTGCTGAAATTTTATTTCGCATGTGACCAAAAGACAGAAAAATTGAATACTTTTGATTTTGTGTGTATGTATGTAACACATATGAAGGGAACTAAATAATAGAGAAGAAAGAAAACATACATTAAAAGCAGGAATGAAGATTTGTTAGTTTGGTCATCCACTGAGTACCAAGCAAAAATTCTTTAAAATTAATTTACCTGCCCTGACCGGTTTGGCTCAGTGGATAGAGCGTTGGCCTGTGGACTGAAAGGTCCCAAGTTCGATTCCGGTCAAGGACATGTACCTTGGTTGCAGGCACATCCCCAGTAGGAGGTGTGCAGGAGGCAGCTGATCGATGTTTCTCTCTCATTGATGTTTCTAACTCTCTATCCTTCTCCCTTTCTCTCTGGAAAAAATCAATAAAATATATTTAAAAAAAATAAAATTAATTTACCTAATGCTGTATTTTTATTATCTTGTAAGTTATAGAGAAACTGAAGGTGATTTTTGCTACCCAAATGCATATATTCTATTACTATATTTAAGAGGCTCACCCTCTGTGGAAATCAGCAATAGTGAACAGTGAAAAGGTCATGGACTTGAGTTATGGGAGAGAAATTGTGTTGTGTATCTAAAACTGAATAAGAAGCAGATGGGACCCAGTCTCAGGGGTGCCTCTTCAAGAAGGAGATCTCCACCTCTAAATTCATATTTCTTATACAGCATTTTCATTTGTGCGTCGGCCCCTCCTTCAGATCCTGAAGCCTGCCGGGAAAGTTGCGGCATTGTGTGAGTCTGTGGCTTACCAGTTAGTACTCTGAAATTGGTCCCAAGCCTGATGCATATAAATTTTATTATTTGTAAATTGAGGATAATATTTACTGGCTTGTTATAAGGATTAAATTGCCTAGTACTTCTGCTTCCCTAATGTAACATCTATGAGAAGATGGTTCTTAAATGTTTTCTTCACTGATGCATCACCATTATCTACACTTTTGCCAGATGCACAATGGAGAATTCAGTGACTATTTATTAAACAAATATATATATATATATATATATATATATATATATATATATATATTAAGGGCCCAGTGCATAAAATTCGTGCACTGGCAGGGGGATTCCTCAGCCCAGCCTGCCCCCTCTCACATCTTGGGAGCCATGAAGGAGGTGTCCTACTGATGGCTTAGATCCGCTCCCTGCTCCCCTTTGGGAGCGGGCCTAAGCCATATTCTGGCCTCCCTTTGTGGGAGGTGACCAGGCTAATCAGGGGAAGCCACCAGCCCCATCACCTCGCTGCTGCAGCCACTGCCAGTCACCGCAGCCACCCAGGTGTTTTCATCAAAATGGACTCCAGTCCCTTCACCATGAAGAAATGACAACTTTCTTTAGGCATTTTCAAGATGTGTCTTTCACAGGATATGACATTTCTCATTTCTTTCTTTTATACTCACCTGAGGATGTGTTTCCATAGATTTTTAGAGAATGTGGAAGAGAAGGAAAAAACAGAGGGAAACATCAAAGTGAGAGGAACACTATGATTGGTTGCCTCCTGCATATGCCCTGACTTGGGCCCCAGCCAGAGAGGAACCTGCACCCTAGGTACATGCCCTTGGTCAGAATTAAACCCAGACTCTGCAGTCAGGAGGCTGAGGCATTATGTACTGAGCGAACTGGCTAGGGCAGGATATGACATTTCTTAGCCCTCCAGCAGTGGACCTTCATTTTTTTTCTCCAGGAGTGTGGTGGAAAAACTCTAGATCACCTTTAGGGATTCTCATTACCCAAGTTACTAAGAATATTACCAGTGGCATATAGGGAGCTTAGCCAATGAGCGGTAAGAAAAGGTGTTTCCTCTGTAGTTCACTCTGATCACTGGCTCCACCCCTGACCCTCCAATCCCAACTCCACCCCTGCCCAGGCCTATAGCCTCTGACTGAGGATGCAGGCCTGGGCAGGGGACTCCAAAGCCCCTCCGATCACCATCTTCACAGAGCCCAGGCCTCTGCAATCACCGGCTCTGATCCTGACCAGTGCCATCGCCAACTCTGCCTTTGCCCCACTGGCAGCCTGTGGCCAAGGCTGCAGGCCTGGGAAGGGGACCTCCAGACCTCTGCTTTGCTGGTTCCACCAGTGCCCAGACCTCCGAGATCACAGGCTCTGCCCCTGCCCCTCCGATTGCTGGCTCTGAGGAACCCAGGTGCATGCGATCTCCAGTCTTGCCCTTACCCAGGCCTGAGGCCTCTGGACCAGGCCTTATGCCTGAGTAGGGAACCCTCATACCCCTCTGATCACCGGCTCTGCCCCTGCCCCCTCCATTCACTGGCTCTACCCTTGCCCATGCCTGAGGTCTCTGGTGAAGCCCTCTTGCTTGGGCAGGGGACCCCCAGTCCCCTCTGATTGCCTGTTCTACCCCTTGGGCCCCCACCTCCTCTGTCACCTGCCTGGATAACAGGCTGGACCAGTTCAGTGGCAGGGCTGAGCCAGACTGGGCGCTGCCAACTTGTGGCTATGGGGGTGGCTATCTTGTGGTTATGGGTGCCACCATCTTGTGGCCATGGGAACGGCCATCTTTGTGATGGAGTGACACCTAATTTGCATATTACTCTTTTATTAGATAGAATGTATATATGTAATATATAGCATATATTCATGAATTAAATAAATTCATAAAATGGTACCACTTGGCACAAAAGTGGTTAATAAGTATTTGTTCCATATCATTTTACTTTTATTTATTTTTTTAAAAGTTGATTTCAGAGAGAAGGGAGTGGGAGAGAGAGACAGAAACATCAATGATGAGAGAAAATAATTAACTGGCTGCCTCCTGCACACCCCACACCAGGGCGTACGCTTGGATCAGGAATGGAACCCTGACCTCCTGGTTCATAGGTCATTGCTCAACCACTGAGCTATGCCGGCAGGGCTATTCCATATCCTTTTCGTTATCTTCCTCCAGGATATGTATGATGACTAAACAAGTCAACATATGTGTTTAGATCATAGTTGCTAATGAGAGAAAAAAGTATAGTTTGCTTTCCCATTAACATCTCTGTATATTTCTCTATCTATTAATGCACATATACTCCTAAAATATTCTGGTGAAAATATGTAGCTATGTAGCATAACAAAGAAAAATGTGTATCAGATTCACTGTACATTAAATATATTCCCATTATTAAAACTAAACTAAAATAAAAGCTATTTATGCTGCCTTCTATCCTCTCTGAGTTTCTAGTATGCTTAGTGTTTACAAAATAATCTAGCTTTCATCTAAACTTTCACAAAGTTCTCTTTGTTGTATTGGTATGTATTCCAGCCCTAACTTCCTAAAGTGCCCTGAAACAAAGGCTACAACTTTATGCCATAGCATATTGCTAAGTACATTCTAATAAATTAGGATGCATGACATTAATATTCACTGACATGTCTTCTCTCACTCCCCATTAAATGTCTATGGACAAAAACAACAACAAAAATATGGAGTTCAGGGTAACGAGCTGCCTGGGAGCCAGACAGTTGAATTTCAGTGCTCTCTACAGCAGATGGAAAAGGGTTAAACAGTGTGCAAAGTGGGGTTAAAAACTATATATATAAAAGGCTAAGTGACCCACTGTACATTCCTCTGACCATCCAATGGTATATATGATGTGCACTGTCAATTTAAAAATAAATGTTGAGCCCTAACAGGTTTGGCCTAGTGGATAAAGCATCGGCCTGCAGACTGAAGGGTCCCAGGTTCAATTTTGGTCAAGGGCATATACCTTGGTTGCAGGCACATCCCCAGTAGGAAGTGTGTAGGAGGCAGCCGAATAGATGTTTCTCTCTCATCAATGTTTCTAACTCTATTGCTCTCCCTTTCTCTCTGTAAATAATCAATAAAATATATTTAAAAAAATAAAAATAAAAATAAAGTTGACTTGAGCATGCATGATACATATAAAGCTCACATAAACTTCTTAATAGTATTACTCCTTTGGGAATGCCATGTCATAAATTAAAATTGAAAATAGGTGCAATCATCATGCTACTGAGAAATCTTAATAGTAAGTGGAGTCTTTGTAATGGTATAAGATTTATTATCAAAAGATTGCAACCTAACATAATCAAAGCTGAAATATTAACAGAATCTGTGGAAGGAGAGGTTGTTCTCATTCCAAGAACTGATTTGTCCCCGTCTGACACAGGCCTCCCATTTAAATTAATTCAAAGACAGTTTTCCATGATGCCAGCATTTGTGATGACTATTAATAAATCACAAGGACAATATTCCTAACCAAACCTGTTTTTGGACATGGTCAGTTATATGTTGCTTTCTCTTGAGTTTGAAAAGTGTGTGACATTAAAGTTAAAGTTGTAAATACTTAATCACAAGGGAAATTAGTCAAGCACTTTGAAAGTGTTTTTACTCTTAATGTGGTGCACAGGGAGATATTAGAATAAGTTTAGTCAATTTATCACTCATTGTTTTTATCAATGTTGTTATATCATGCTTTTGTTTTTTTTATATCATGTTTTTGTTGTTTTTTATATCATGTCTTTGTGATTGTTATATCATGTTGTTATTGTTTATTTATTAATAAACTAGGGGCCCGGTGCACAAAAATTTGTGCACTCGAGGTGGAGGGAGTCCCTCAGCACGGCCTGTGCCCTCTCACAGTCTGGGACCCCTCAGTGGATGTCCTATGATGGCCCCAGTCTGCCAGGCGCCTTTTGTGTGTGTGTGTGTGTGTGTGGCCACTGGGGACCTGCCCCCTGCTGCATCTGAGGCTCGGAGCAGTCCTCCTGTGTGTGTCTACCTACTGGGGACCTGCCTCAGGCACACCGTCAAGGCTTGGAGCAGGCACCCCCTCTATGTTGATCTCTCAGACTCTTGCCCTCCCCTGCATGTTGTTCTCTTTTTTGAGCTGTGACCAGGGCTGGGTGCTGCCTGCCTCCCAAGCTTGCCTACTGCCAATCTTCCTCCAGCCACCAGAAAGCAGGGAAAACCCCGCCTCATGGTCAGGCCAGCCTTTTCCTGCTCCCTGATCCTCAGAAGGGACCTGGGAAGCCACCAAGCAGGCCGCCAACTCTTTCCCACTCACCCGTCCCCTGCTGCCTTCCTTTCCCACTTCCTGGTGTCGCCAAGGGCTCTGGGGAGCTGCCAAGCAGGACCCCGGCCCCTGCAGCCTTGCTTTCCCGCTCCCTGGTGCCCC
>PVJC01046014.1:0-13470 GCA_004026665.1 Murina feae
TAAAAGGAACCTAGTGGAAGCTGAGACCAGCATCGTGTCCAGCAGCATTTTACCACAGACCTCAGAATAACTGAAATGCAGTGCCCCACACAGAGGAGGATATGTGAAATGTGCTCCGCTCGCAGTCCATAGGTCCAATTCATTCCACAAGGCAAGCATCAGTGGGGTGTTTAATTAGTCCACATCTTGCTCATATTCCAGAAAACAGTTGATATCTCCTCTCTGCAGGGTCCCTTGGCCACATACCTTCTGTCTGAGTCTACAAAAAACAATACGATAAAGGTCTGCTTTCACTTCCACAGGCTCAGGCTTTCCAACATGGTCCTTATTTTCTACACAGGACTCGCTCTTTCCAGGGAGACTGGTGGCAGGAATTTCCATTTCCCCCAAAGCGGCATGGCCTTCACCAGGGCCATGTTTTTCCCAAGCTTGCTCTCAGGAAGTCTCACTAGAAGTTGAGTCCAGGGAAGGCATAGATGACCCACGGATTCTTCGGGTTCATTGTGATAATCACATGTACACTACCCTCCTGCCATTTTATGTTATTGGTTCTCTTTTTCTATTAGGTAACTGTTTAACTATTAAAACAAATGTGCTCACACATGCACTTACTTCCAAAACCAAGCGATAATATATAAATATCAAAGGAATTGAAGCCAGTAAAGCTGAAAAATTTCACTGAATAAAATAGTCGTATATGCTCTCCTGCTGAGCAATTGAATTCCTCAAATGGCAGTTCCTCCAGGAAAGATCTTCTGTCACATTTAAACAATCAATGCTTCCCCCTACCCAAGGGACATTTAGTGTCCATCCACTGCAAACAGAAAATTGCTCCATTTGGGAGATTTGTAAAGAGGATTTGTTTTCCGTGTACTGGAGCTCAATGCTTACAGCCAATGACTGCAAAGTCAGTCAGTGATGGGTTCACATCCCCATCTGTCACTTCCTAAGAGTGTGTCTTTGGGACAGCTATTTCATTTTCTGTGCTTCAGCCTTCTCATCTGTAAAATGGGAATAGTTAAGAGGACCTACCTCAGAAACTTAGGTGAGGAAATCCATGCAAAAGATCTTCATACAGAGGTTAATGAAAAATGTTCAATAATATTAATTATAACAGCTAATTAACTAACAACTTTATTAAGAGTGCGGATGCTTTTCCTGCTTCACGCATGTTGAGTAATTTGTTATGCATTAAGATAGGGCAAAGAGATATATGTACTAATCTTTGTAACACTTTATGCAATAAAAAAAAGAAGGGCACAAGTGATATCAACGGGAAACTCCAGGCTGTTTAAATGGAGACTGCCATTTAAAAACCATGATGCCAGAGGTCAGAATAGATTTTTTAGCCCCAACTGGTAAAATTGCCCCTAATTTGGTTCGAATCCCGTTTCAATCCATTGAAGGAAGGGCTCGGATTTGCAGCTTTGTCCACTTCTCCTCCTGACGTGAACAGAGGCTTCAGGAATCCAGGGCTAATTTAAAGCTGACAATTACCTGCCAGTCTGAGCTGGTCCTAGATGAGTGAGAATGAGGAGTTTCCTAATTACCAAGGTTTCAGGCTTGTCAGATTATAAATCTCTTCCTGAGATGTAGCTAATTGGTTCTGCCAAGGAGAGAAACTCAGAAAGACCTCAATAATAAGCAGATCTGAAATTCAGCTGGGATGGCTGTTTTCTACTGTTTCTGTTCATAGCCCTCTTTCATGGTTTATCTTCCATCTCTCTGTTCATACCTTAGAATAAAGGGAATCTCGTCCTTCCTCTTCCTATTTCCACAGTGCCTTGCTAAGAAGAGAAGTTTGTGGATTATTATTCCTACTCCTACTGGAGGGTTTAAAAAATGTAACCCTGAAAGCACGTAGATAACATCTCACCAGATTAGTTTTGAAGACTCGGGTACCATGTTTTGTGAGATGAACCTGGACTTTGAAAATGGAGGGAAGACAAAGTTTCAAATCCAATCCTGCTGCTGATAGTCCATGAGAACCTGAGTGGCTTATGTCGCTTCTCAGAGACTCAGCTTCCTCATCTGCAAAACAAAGAAAAGAACAGCCACTTCACAGAGGTTTAAATAAGGAAAGTTAGACACGGCCATTAGCAGAGTGGCTGTCTGTAGCAGGCATTCACTCATTTTGGGGGGACTGCTCTGTACAGTACATGATTGTCTTACCACTATGCTGTATTCCTGAAACTAACACAGAGTGATATTGAATGTAAACTGTAATTGAAAAATAAAAATAAGTAGAACTTTTTTAATTAAATAAACTTTTAAATAAAAATTTCAGGCACTTCATTTTCCTAATAAACACTTGTTGTACTCCAAACCCAAACAAATAAACCTGAAAAACAAAATGTCTGAAGAGAATTCATAATTCAAGTTCCCAACACTATCATAAAAATTAACTTAAAGCTCGCTGAAATATATGCATGTGCATTTTGACACATACACATACACATCACATTACAGATTAGTAACCTAGCCATCCTTCAATAGGAATAATACTGTGCAGACAATAAATCTACTGAGATCATTCTGTGTATCCAGATATCATGCGATATAATCTAATAATAATATTAAGTGAAAGAAGAGCAAGTGTGTGTGGTTTTCTGGTTTTGGTATAAAAAAGGTTAGATGGACACATGCTATCTCTAGAAAATGTACCAAAAACTGGCCACTTAGCACCTCTGGGAATGCAGGTGGAGGACTTTGGGTCACAGTCCATAAGGAAAATTTATTCTGTAGCATCTGAATTTTTAGAGATACCACATCTTTTATGTACAGGAAAAAGAAAGAGAAGAATTCTGAGACGATGTGTAGAATTTCTATTTCTTTTTTCAGGAAGCTCTTTTCAAAGTGCTCTGAACCTATATTGACACAATATAATCTCCCAAATGCCATTGCCTATCTTAGTATTCACTTTGGTGGTGTACATGTTATGGTTTGGCATGTGTAATATGATTATATATCATTATAATTGTATGCATAGTATTTTCTCTACCCTAAAAATCCCCTGTGCTTTGGCTATTCATCACACTCACAACCACTGATCTTTTTCCTGTCTCCATAATGTTGCCTTTTACAAAATGTCATATAGTTGGAACCATACAGTATGTAGCCTCTCAGAGTGGCTTATTTCACTTACATTTCTCCCATGTTTTTTCATGGCTTGAATGCTTATTTCTTTTTAGTGCTGAATTATATTCCATTATGCAGGTGTACCATTCACCTTCTGAAGAAGATCTTGGTTGCTTATAGGTTTTGGCAATTATGAGTAAAGATGCTATAATTATCTGTGTGCAGATTTTTGTGTGGATGTACATTTTCAACTCCTTTATGTAAACACAAGGAACCTGATTGCCCAATTGTAAGATAAAAAGATGCTTAGTTCTGAAAAAAAATCACCAAACTATCTTTCAAAGTGGCAACTTAATGTAATTCTTATGGGTCATGAAATTATATTTACTTTTTAATTTTTTTCTATCATTTACAAATGTAAAAACCATACCTAACTGTCTAAGATTCAAAACAAGTGATGAACTGAATTTATTGAATATGCCATTCTGCAATAACTTGTCAACTTCTCTATAATTTAGTTTAAATGACATTTTTTCTTTCTTTGAAATTTAACAAATTTATTCTTCTGAGCACCAGAGTTCTCATCTTTAAAATGGAGTGGTTAGTGGGCCCAGTTAAGAGCATGGAGCATCGTGCCAGAAAATAGGTATCTGGTGCTTGTCACTCCTCATACACTAATGCATTTACATTTTCTTATAGTCAGCGTTCTTTCCATTGCAAGCAATAGAAAATAATTTATACTGGCTTCAACAATAAAGGATATTTGTTAGCTTCTACAGTCCTAAAACTCAGGCATAGCTGCATTCTGAGATTTAGGCACTGTAAGCAGGGAGCAATCCCTCTCCATTCTGCCATGCTGTTTTATACCTTATTGATTATATTGTCAGACAGCTTCTCTTCTGGTGGTGGCATCTGGCAGCTTCAAGTTTACATCATCTCAAGTTTATGCTTGAAAAGAGGCTCAGGGAGATACAAAATGGTGGCAAATTAAGTGGAAACTACACTGACATTCTCCAGGACCAAATTAGAATTACAACTAAAATGTAGAAAAATCATCCTGAATAACCAACTAAAAACTAGCTGCAGAGAATCCTTGTAACCAAGGATGTAAAGAGTAAACAACATCAAGACTATTAGAAGGTGTGGAGGCACAAGAGGGCTGGCCAGAGTCCCGCAGGCAACACCTGAAGTTCCGGAGAGATATATCAGCTGTGGGGCATTCCCCCTCAGAAGTCTGGGGTCTGAATGCAAAACCTGGCTCTCCAGCCCGAAGCATCAGAACTGGGAAAGGTGCCCATATAACTTCTAGCTGTGAAAAGCACCTGGGATTCTGTCCATAGGGAGAGACAGCTAGAAATGCAGACACCCCTTAAAAGGTTAATGGACTAAATTTCATGTACAGCCACTTACCTTGGGCTCAGACTGTGGAAAAGCTGAGCAGACTAGAACTGTGTGATGAGAGCCTGGGCTTGGTGGCTCTGCTGGATGAGAGCAGAGAGGACAGACACTGAGATCCCTGTGCTGAGTCATTCTCACACTCTGAAGAAGCCACCTTTCTCAGGCATAACTTTACAATCCAGGCAAATTTAGCCTTGGGGAAGAAATTGCCTCAGCTTTTGGAAACCCTCTCACCCCATCCTGTTGAGTTTATATCTGGTTAAGCTTAGCAGCCTGAAGCTCATTAAGTGACTGAGACTAACAATCAGCCTGCAGGCAGAGGTGGATCTCTGAGTACTAAGAGTCTTTGCCTGAACTGCCTCTGGGCCTTGGGCTAGAAAAAGCAGACTTTGGTGTACAGTTTGGTCCTTTCCAAATGCATCAAGTCACAGCAGGGGGAACCACAACCTGTGGGTTTCTGATAGCTCCAAACAATATACTTAGGGCCAGTCATAAACAACATCTGACATTGGACAGCACGAGAGATCCTAGGAAGAAGCCCCAAACCAATAAACCCAGTGGCCAATTTCAGACAATGGAACAGGACCCAATAAGCTCCACAAGGAGTACATGCATAGGTAGATATTGGCAAACACTGCAAAGGAGAATAGCGCTTCATATAAATAGCCTCTCAACAGGAGCCTGCACATTGTGTTGTGGGTTGAGCCTGAAGGTCAAGATAAGGCATGATTGATCCAATAGTAATCAAGATGCAATTACAATTGGAGGTCACACACAATATGCACAAATGACATTATTAGAGCATCCAGGATTGCTGAGCTCTCAGTAGGCCCCACAGGTTAAACACTACATAAGGACACCCTATCAAGACTGGGAGTTATAGCAGATCTACCTAATACATAAAAACAAACTCAAACATGGGGATACAAAGAAAACAAACCTCAAATGAAATAACAAGATAATTCTCCAGGGGATTAAAAATGGTGGCAGAGTAGGAGGATGCTGTGTGGTCATGCTCCCAGGAACACGCTGGAAATACAACTGAAATACGAAAAGGCTTCCTGAATAATCAACGGAAAACTCATAGGAGAGAACCCTGATACCCAAGGACTGAAGTTGGAGCCAGCATAGAGATTGGTAGGAAGGGCAGGGGCATGAAAGGGCTGGCCGGGCACCCATAGATGGCAACTGAAGTCCCAGAGAGACATCTCAGCTAGGGGAGAAGGTGCCACTGAGAACTCTGGGACCTAATCCTGGAGCTGGGCTCCCTAGCAGAGAGCACCAAACTGAGGCGGGTACCCACATAACCTCAAGCTGTGAAAGGCAGCAGGGGTGCTGTCTGCTAGGGAGTGGCACCCTCTTAAAGGGCTAATGCACAAAAATTCCCTGTGGAGCCACCCACCTTGTGCTCTGGCAGAGGGAGGGTGAAGTGATCTGGAGCTGTGAGAGCAGACCCAGAACTGGGGACTTGGGGGATAGAGCTCAGGAGGCATACACCCCAAGTTTCCTGGGCTGAGTCATTCCCTAACACAGTCAGAGAACATCTTTCCCACATAGACATTTGCCTTAACTGGGGGGAAGACAATTGACACACCCTATTGGAAAACACCTTGCCTGAGGCCACTTAAGAGATTAAAAGTAACAATTAGGAGAACCTAAGATCAGAGGTTGCTGAACCCAGGGTTGGTCTGACCTCACCAGTCAGACACCTGGTGCCATTCTTGCTGCCTACAACACAGATCCTTTGAGAGAGGATGTTATCTGAAGCATATACATCCAGGGGCCCTGCAAACAGGGCAGTCAGGGACCAGCTATGAACCCAAGAACACCTAACCCCCAGGCAGCACAAATATGTGGACTCAGATGAGCCCTGTGCCTCCTCACAGGAAGGAGAGAGAGAACTACATAACCAGATATGCAGAGAAGAGAGATCATGGGGAGACAAAGAAACAGCCTGCATATGAAAGAAAAACAGGCATTACCAGAAAAAGAAGTAAACGAAATGGAGGCAAGCAACCTGTCAGAGAAAGAATTCAGAGAAATGGTCATAAGATGGATGAAAGGAATGAAAGACAAATTTGACAATATGTGTAAGAACCAAGAAGAAATGAAAAATGACATCACTGCTATAAAGAACTTAATACAAAGCAACAACAGTAGACTAGAAGAAGCAGAGGATCGCATCAGTAAGCTAGAAGACAAGGTAGGTAAAAATACTCAAGCAGAGCAGCTTCTAGAAAAAAAAAATTAAAAAGCAGGAGGAGAGCCTAAGAGAACTTTGAGACAACACGAAAAGAAACAACATCTGTATAATAGGGGTACCAGAAGGAGAGGAAACTGAGCAAGGAATAGAAAGTTTGTTTGAAGAAATAATGACAGAAAACTTACCTGACATAGGGAAGAAAAAACTAACACAAATCCAAGAATCTCAGAGTCCCAAACAAAATGAACCCCAAAAGACCAATGTCAAGGCACATTATAATTAAATTGGCAAACACCAACGACAAAGTAAGAATCTTAAAAGCAGCCAGAGAGAGACAGAAAATTACCTACAAAGGATCCCCTATCAGACTAGTGACAGACTTCTCAACATAAACACATCAGGCAAGAAGGGAATGGAATGAAATATACAAAGCCATGCAAAGAAAGGGTGTGAATCCAAGAATACTGTACCTAACAAGGCTATCAATCGAAATCAAGAGATTCACAGATAAAAAAGGACTAAGGGAGTTTGTTACCACCAAACCAGCAATGCAAGAAATGTTAAAGGGTCTGCTGTAAAAAGAAAAAAAATAGGAAATGAAGAAGGAACATAGGGGTAAAGAATAAAAATGGCAACAAACAAGTTTCTATCAATAATGACTTTAAATGTCAGTGGATTAAATGCCCCAATCAAAAGACATAGGGTAACTGAGTGGATAAGAAAACATGATCCATATATCTGCTATCTACAGGAAACCCACCTCAGAAAAAAAGACACACACAGACTGATGGTGAAGGGATGGAAAAAGGTTTTTCAGGTGAATGGAAATGAAAAAAAAGCTGGGCAGCAATACTTATATCTGACAAATTAGATCTCAAAGTGAAAGACATAAAAAGAGATAAGGTAGGCGAAGGCCACTTCATGATACTAAAGGGATCAATCCAACAAGAAGAAATAACTCTGGTAAACATATACGCACCCAATATAGAAGCACCAAAATACATAAAAAACCTTCTGGAGGATATCAAGGGAGAGATTAATAGCAATATAATTATAGTAGGGGACTTTAATACCCTATTATCACCACTGGACAAATCCTCTAAACAAAAAATCAGCAAAGCCCTAACTGGTTTGGCTCAGGGGATAGAGCATCGGCTTGTGGACTGAAAGGTCCCAGGTTCAATTCTGGTCGAGGGCATGTACCTTGGTTGTGGGAACATCCCCAGTAGAAGGTGTACAGGAGGGAGCTGAGCGATGTTTCTCTCTTATTGATGTTTCTAACTCTCTATCCCTCTCCCTTCCTTTCTGTAAAAAAATCAATAAAATATATTTTTTTAAAAATCAGCAAAGAAACATCAATCTTAAATGACTCATTAGATCAGATGGAATTAATCGACATCTTCAGAACACATCACCCCCAAACCACAGAATATAAATTATTCTCAAGTGCACATGGGTCATTCTCAAAGATAGACCATATATTGGGTCACAGACAAAGTCTCTTCAAATTCAAGAAGATAGAAATCATATCAAGCATCTTCTCAGATCACAATGGCATAAAACTGGAAATCAACTACAATAAAAACAATCCAAAAAATCAAAAACATGGAGACTAAATAGCATGCTATTAAACAATGACTGGGTTACCACAGAGATCAAAGAAGAAATAAAAAACATCATGGCAACAAATTAGAATTAAAACACAACAATCCAACACCTATGGGACACAGCAAAAGCAGTCTTGATAGGGAAGTTCATAGCTCTACAAACCTACTACAAAAACCAAGAAACAATGATAATACATTACCTAACCCTACAACTCAAAGATTTAGAAAGAGAGCAATAAGAAAAGCCCACTGTAAGCAGAAGGAAGGAAATAATTAAGATCAGAACAGAAATAAACGACATAGAGACCAAAAACAACAACAACAACACAAAAGATCAACAAAACCAAGAGCTGGTTCTTTGAAAGGATAAACAAGATTGATGAACCATTAGACAAGCTCACCAAGAAGCAAAGAGAAAGGACCCAAATAAATAAGATCAGAAATGAAAGAGGAGAAATAACAACAGACCCCACAGAAAAACAAAGGATTGTTAAAGAATACTATGAACAACTCTATTCCAACAAACTGGACAACCTAGAGAAAATGGACATATTCTCAGAAAAATACAACCTTCCAAACTCAATCAGGAAGAATCTAAAAATCTCAATAGGCCAATAACTATGGAAAAAATTGAAGCAGTAATCAAAAAGTTTCCAGAAAACAAAAGCCTGGGACCAGATAGCTTCACAGGGGAGTTTTACCAAACATTCAAGGAAGAACTAAAACCTATCCTCCTCAGACTATTCAAAAAAATTCAAGAGCTCTCATTCTATGAAGCCAGCATTACCCTAATACCAAAAACCAGATAAAGACAACACAATGAAAGAGAAGTACAGGCCAATATCCCTCATGAACATAGGTGCCAAAATCCTCAACAAAATCCTAGCAAATCAGATCCATCAGTGTATCAGACAGCTCATACACCATGACCAAGCAGGATTTATCCCAGGGATGCAAGGATGGCACAATATCCACAACTCAATAAAAGTGATACATCACATAAACAAATTGAGAGATAAAAACCACATAGTCATATCAATTGATGCAGGAAAATCATTTGACAAAATCCAACACCCATTTTTGATAAAAACTCTCTGCAATGTGGGAATAGAAGGATCATACCTCAATATAATAAAAGCCATATATGACAAACCCAAAGCCATCATCATACTTAATGGGCAAAAACTAAAACCATTTCACCTTAGAACAGGAGGAAGACAGGGATGCCCACTCTCACCACTCCTGTTCAACATAGTACTGAAAGTACTAGCCATTGTGATTAGACAAGAAGAGGAAATAAAAGGCATCCAAATTGGAAAAGAAGACGTAAAACAGTCCTTATTCGCAGATGACATGATATTGTACATAAAAAAACCCTAAAGACTCCATAAAAAATTATTAGACTTAATAAATGAAAAGTAGCAGGATACAAAATTAATGCCAAGAAATCTATGGCATTTCTATACACCAATAGTGAACTTACAGAAAGAGAGACTTAAAAAGCAATCCCATTTACCATCACCCCACAAAAATTAAGATACCTAGGAATAAACTTAACTGAAGAGGTAAAAGACCTCTACTCAGAAAACTATGGGATGTTGAAAAAAGAGACAGAGGAAGACATAAACAGATGGAAGAACATACCATGTTCATGGATTGGTAGAATCAATATCATTAAAATGTCCATACTACCCAAAGCAATCTATAGATTCAATGCACTCTCCATTAAAATACCAACGGCGTATTTTACAGATCTAGAATGAACTCTCCAAAAATTAATCTGGAATAAAAAATGACCCTGAATAGCTGCAGCGATCCTGAGAAAGGAGAACTAAGTAGGTGGGATCTCAATACCAGATATCAAGCTGTATTACAAAGCCACTGTTCTCAAAACTGCCTGGTACTGGCACAAGAATAGACATATAGATCAATGGAATAGCATAGAGAACCCAGAAATCGACCCGAACTAGTATGCTCAATTAATATTTGACAAAGGAGGCAAGAACATACAATGGAGTCAAGACAGTCTCTTCAATAAATGGTGTTGGGAAAATTGGACAGATATATGCAAAAAAATGAAACTAGACCACCAACTTACACCATACACAAAAATAAACTCAAAATGGATAAAGGACTTAAATGTAAGATGGGAAACCATAAAAATACTAAGGCAACAAAATCTCAGATGTATGCCAAAGCAATTTCTTCACCCATACAGCTCCTAGGACATTGGAAATGAAAGAGAAAATAAACAAATGGGACTACATCAAAAGAAAAAGCTTCTGCAAAGCAAAAGAAACCATCAACAAAACAACAAGAAAGCCACCTGCATGGGAGAACATATTTGCCAATGTTATCACTGATAAAGGTTTAATTTCCAACATTTATAGGTAACTCATACAACTTAACAAAAGGAAAATAAATAATCCAATAAAAAATGGGCAAAGGACCTAAGTAGACACTTTTCAAAGGGGGACATTCAGAAAGCCAAGAGACATAATCATCCAAGAGATGCAAATCAAAACAACAGTGAGATACCACCTCACTCCTGTAAGAATTGCTATCATCAACAAATCAACAAACAAGTGCTGGAGAGGATGCGGAGAAAAAGGAACCCTTGTTCACTGCTGTTGAGAATGCAGACTGGTGCAGCCACTATGGAAGACAGTATGGTGTTTCCTCAAAAACTTAAAAATGGAACTGCCATTTGACCCAGTGATCCCACTTCTAGGAATATATCCCAAGAAACCAGAAACACTAATCAGAAAGGATATATACATCCCTATGTTCACAGCAGTGCAATTCACCATAGCTAAGTTTTGGAAACAGCCTAAGTGCCCATCAACAGATGAATGAATTAGAAAACTGTGGTACATCTACACAATGGAATACTATGCTGCTGTAAAAAAGGAATTCTTACCATTTGCAACAGCATGGATGGAACTGGAGAGCATTATGCTAAGTGAAATAAGCCAATCATTGAAAGAAAAATACCACATGACATCACTCATTTATGGCTAATAAAGACCATTTTAAACTGACGAACAAAAATAGATACAGAAGCAAAGCAGCATCAAACAGACTGTCAAACTACAGCAGGAAGGCTGGGGAGGGTTGAGGTGGGGCGGCAAGAGATCAACCAAAGGACTTTTATGCATGCATATAAGCATAACCAATGGACACAAAACACTGGGGTGTAGGGGAGGCTGGGGGAATGTAAAGTGGGGGGGGGGAGGAGACATATGTACTACTCTTTGTAATATTTTACGCAATAAAAAAATAAAGATAAAAAAGATAATTCTCCAGAAGAAGAGCTAAATGAAATAGAGATATATAATTCAGAGTATAATTATATAATTATATAATTCAGATATATAATTCAGAGTAATGATTATAAGGATGCTCAAGTGCATGAATAAGTATATAGAAACTATGAAAAACAACCAGTCAGAAATGAAGAATGACATAGCAGAAATTAAGAATACACTAGAAAGAATAAACAGAAGATTAGAGGAATACAGGGATCAGATCAGTGAATTAAAACACAGGGTGGAAAAAAATATTTCAACAGAGAACAAAAAAGAAAAAATAATTAAAAACCAGGACTGTTTTAAGGAGTTGTCAGACAACATGAAATGTAACAATATCTGTGTCAGAGGGGTACACAAAGGGAAAGAAATTCTGTTTGAAGAAATATTGGCATAAAGTACCTAACCTAGTGAAGAAAAAAGTCACACAAGTTCAGGATTCACAGAGAATCCCACTCCCCGATACATCATAATTAAAATGCCAAAAATTAAGACAAAAAGAGACTCTTATATATAGCAAGAGTAAAGCAACTGGTTAGCTAAGAAGGAATTCCCATAAAGCAGTCAGCTTATTTCTCAACAGAAACATGACAGGCCAGAAGGGAATGGCATGCCGTATTCAAGATAATGAAAAGCAAGGATCTGAAACCAAGACTACTCTATCTAACAAGGCTATCATTCAAAATAGATGGTGAAATAAAGAGCTTCCCAGACAAAAAAAGGAAAAGAAAAAGAAAAAAAGCTAAAGGAATTTAGCATTGCAAGAAATATTAAAGGGACTGTTGTAATAATAAGAAGAAAGAGAAGAGAAACATAGGTATAAAGAATATAAATGGTAATAAATAAGTACCTATCTATAATAACCTTAAATGTAAATGGATTAAATGCTCCAATCAAAAGACATAGAGTAGGGGAGGAAGGGAGAAGATCAAGGGGAAAAATGGAGACTTATCTAACACTCTTTGTAATACTTTAAGCAATAAAACAAAATTTAAAAAAAAGACATAGTGGAATGAATAAGAAAACATCACCCATATATGTGCTATCTACAAGAGACCCACCTCAGAACAAAAAACTCATACAGGATGAAAGTGAGGGATGGAAATAATTATAATTGGAAATAATGAAAGTGAGGCAATGTAAATGAAAAAAAAAAGTGTGGATAGCAACACTCATATCTGACAAAACAGACTCCAGAATGAAGGCCATATAAAAGTATACCCCATGGACAGGGACAATAATTTGGTAAAGGACAAGGAAGGGGGAGGCAGTGGAGGGTTGAGGTGGGCAAAGGGGGTGGAGAGGGATCCTCCTGCAATAATGTTAACACTATAAATTTTTAAACAAAAATTAATTAATTAATTAAAATGTATCTTTGTAAGGAACTGCCAAATTGTTTCCCATAGTGGTTGCACAAGTTTGCTTTCCCACAATAAATGTATGACAATTCTATGGCTCTACGTCTTTGCTGATATTGGCTATGGATCTGGCTTTTCTTTTCAATTTCAGACATTCTAATAGGTGGGTAGTATTTTCTCTTGTGCTTTTAATTTACACTTCTCTGATAACTAATGATATTGAGCATCTTTTCATGTGCTAATTGACCATTCTTGTGTGAAATGTCTCTTCAATTTTTCAATCATTTTTATTGTATTGTTTCTTATTATTAAGTGCTATGAGTTCTTAAATATTCTGGTATAAATATGTTGTCATATATACTGAAAATACATGTATGTTACTAGCACTTTCAAAAGTCTATCATTTCCTCCATTATATTACCTTGGCATCTTTGTAAAAAAAAAAAATGAAGGACATAACAAAGACAATGAAGGTCACTAATAATACTGAAGGGATTGATCCAACAAGAATGTATAAT